>APFE031170803.1:0-12073 GCA_000404065.3 Pinus taeda | reverse complement strand
AGATTCATGCAGGATTCTAGATCCTTCTTTTGCCTATATAAATTTGTAATTTCTCTAGCCAAGGAAAGCAAGTAAGCCAAGGCCCAATCCTGTTATGTAATGCAAAGTGATTTATGTTCTCCAGTGTTTGTTTTATCTAATTCGTTGTTTTTGACTGAGTAATCTTGTTGTTTCTCCATTTGTCTGTCTCTATGAATTATTCTCTACTATTGTCATCTAGGTCTATGAGTATGAATCCGTTGTGTGTTATGTATGCTCTGATCTAACAACTGGTATCAGAGCCAAGGTCGAATATCAATTGTGCAAGCCACTTAGTGCCATCGCCTTACTTTGGAAGCGTTCGTTAAAACGTTTGCTTTTACCCCTCGAGCTATTGAAGGATCTGTCCAGGAAATAATTGAGGAATGCTAGAACTAAAAGACAGTTGTTGCAAGAAAAACAATGTCATGGACCTATGTTGAAACGTGTTGCTGGAGTTTGAAACGTGGAGATCTGTTGAGATTGGAGTTGAAACGTGGTGTTCGTAAGTTTTTTTTTACATCAAGCTTGCGCGTATACGTCAAGTTTTTTCTCAAACCAACATATGTATGTGTGAAATGTGAAAAGGTTAAAACATTACATATGTTTTTTATATTTATTATGAAACATATATAATTATATGTTGGAATTTTGAAAAGTATGTTTTAAAAGGAGCAGGAATTTTGAAAAGGAGGAAGGTCATTATTACTAAATTTTAAAAAGTAATAATTAAAGTTTTATTTTTAAGCGGAGTTTTTGTGTTTTGGGGTGTGAATTTGATTGAAAATGGAGACAATAGTTATAGATATGGAGAAGTTGAGCGGGGCTAATTTTTCCATATGGAAATCACGGATGGAGGATATACTGATTTTGAAGGATCAGTATTTGTCGATTGAGGGCACAACAAAGAAACCCTCATCGATGACAAAAGAAGAGTGGAATAAGCTAGATAGAAAGGCAATTGCAACAATCTGCCAATATTTAGAAAAGATTGTGTATTTCAATGTGTTTGGAGAAAAGACGGTTGAAGGATTATGGAAGAAGCTCCATGATCCATATGAGAAGAACACGGCATCAAACAAAGTGTTCTTGATGAAGGAATTTGATAATCTCAAAATGAAGGAGGGTGCTTCAGTTGCTGAGCACTTGAATACATTTAATATTACTACTAATCAACTTGTCTCTGTTAAAATCATTTTTGATGATGAAATTAGAGCTATTTTACTAATGTGTTCTATGCCAGACAACTGGGAAACATTAATTGTAGCTATGAGCACTTCAACAACTACAAGGACCTTGAAGTTTGATGATGTCAGCAGCAGTTTAATGAATGAAGAGCTATGATGCAAGTCAATTACAGAAAACCAGGGAGGAGAAGCTCTAGCTCTAGTTGATCATGGTAGGAGAATGGATAGAGGCCAGCAAGGGCGATCAAGATCGAGAGGCCAATCAAAATCAAGGAGAGGCAGAATCATCTGTTTTCATTGTGGCAAACCCAGGCACATTGTTATCACTCAGATTTTCCTTGAAGTTGTTAGAAGAAGGAAAGGGGTCCGAGATAACCACAAACCAACTTTTAAGTACAAAATCTAGCCAATATGTACTCAGAGAGGACTCTCTCTTTGAGATTTAGCTTTGTTTTATGAGAAATTAGGCTAATTACGAAAGCTTGGGGGTTTTGATTGTGTTTGGTGGTGGAATTCAGGAGCAGATGGACAGAATGAAGTATTTCAGGCCATTGGGCTATGGAGTCAACTGAGGATGGCTTAACTGGATCGGGTTTTTTCAACAAAGGAGGGTTTCACAGGGAAAGATAGCTAAACAAGGGACCAATGGTAACCTGAAAGGGGAAATGGTCTTAAAAGGGAAGAAGGGTAATTAAGAATACTTCAACAAATTTTAAGAGAAGGGAAAGTGGGCGATCGCTAATAAAAAGAAATTAAGAATTTCTTATTAAATGACCACAATGATAAACTAAGAAGCAAGGAGCAATTAATAATTCCCTGCCTATGATAGTTTAGAAGAAAACATTTAGAATAAAAATGATTTTAAAGACAGAATGCAATAAAGCAATTTTTAAAATATACTTTTTCGTTTATTATTCAGATATGAAACACATGTGAAATATTAAACCAGAAAACAATAACACATAAGATATAGAATACTTATTTGTCCAATGTTTGACACATGAATCTTGTAAGAAGTCCTTTGCCTTAATTCTTCATCCAGCCAGCCATACAAGAATTTTCCAACAACACTTTTATTCCAAAATAATAAGTCTACAGAAATGTCTAAGAATCCACCCTAAGTACTGCAAATGGGGAAGTACTTATACACAAATTTACAATAAAATATCTCATAATTGAGAGAGATATAATCTAGGAAGACTAACTATATGTTACATAAAAGTAAAGACAGATGGTCTTGAAAATAGAAGCTAAAATTGAATTGATGGCTTGCTGTCCCTGTTTTTGTGAATGAGCTGGAGGTAGGCCCTATGTTTGCGAATCTTGTTGTCTTGCCCGTAATTCTGTGCTAGTTGTTTTCTTTTCATCTTCTTACTAATACTCTTTTACCTGTTCTGATATTCTTTACCTTCTTTATCTTCATTCATCTTCTTTTACCAAAATTGACCATGGTAAATAGCTCAATTTACTTTTTTACCAAGGTAAATTATAAGATGTCTGTCATATCTGTCCACCAATCATTCCTTGGTATCCTAGTCCTTTGTAGCTTCCTAAAGATTTCATCTGCCTCAGTATATTTTACAAAATTAGGATACACAGAAAACAAATGTTTCAATTCATGCTCCACATAGAAGAGGTTTTCTAGATTGTCATAGAGAACTCTGCCTATAGGAAGTGCCTTAGGTGCAGATGAACTGGCTAATGAACTAGCTTGGTTATTTGCATACTTATCCAATTTGTCAATATAATCCTCATGCCTCATCAATTTATCATTAATAACTAGAGGACTAGGAAATCCTTTGCTCTGTAAAATGCAAAAATTTTCCATAAATTCATCAATGTCCTCCTACATGTTCTGGAATTTCCTTTCCTACATGTTCTATCTTCAATATTTAGCTGTTCCAACTAGTACTTGTTCCTGATGTTCAAAAAATTTATTAGCCTGATAGCTTCCTTAGGCTTCCAACTCTTCCTTAGTTTTTTGAATTTCTTTAAGAGCTACCTTCACCGGGTCAATCTATTCAAAAATCATTTGTATGGATGACCAAACATCATTTATTAACTAAGTGATGTTGGTCCATAGGATTTTCCTAATATCTGTTAAAGGATTTTCAAAAGTGAGATCATTTTCCAATGTTTTCACCTATTGAGCTAAGCCTTTATTCTTCCTCACCTCTTCAGCAAAATTGATATTTGAGAGATCATACTTCTGCTCTAAGGTAACAAATCTTTCCTTGACCTTCTGTAATTCAGAGACTTGGAGTTTCATCTCATCCATGGATTTGATTAATTCTTCAGTTCTTTGACCTGAAGTTCCCACCTGTGATGTACCTGTGCTTGTACTTGTAACTACACCTGTGATAGCTTCTGTTATGGCCAAAGGGACAATCAATGCAAGGTCTACAGCCAATGTTGAAGGAACTACCGTGGAGACTACTAGTACTACATTTTGAGGCTGAGAGGTCGACTCACCCTGCCTGCTTTTTACTGATTTCTCCAGTTCCTGCTTAGTATCCTTCAATTGTTCATTTAGCTTGAGGACTAGGTCCATAAGCTCTTCTCCAGCCTTCTTTTCAATAACTCCAACAGTTTGTGGATGCCTTGATGGAGGCAAATTTAACTGCTTTCTCAAGGGAGCTATGTCTTCATCTTTCTTCTTTATCAAGGCCTCTACAACTTTTACATCTTTTGGGTTATGACCCAATCCAATAATCAATTCCTCTAGTGATTTAATTCTATTGTCCTTAGCATGTGAGGAGGCTCTTTCTAACTATAACTGAGCATTAATGTTGTTCAATTAATTCTCTAATCTCTGGGCCATCATGGCCTTGCTTATCAAGGTGGAATACACCATTTTCCTTGTCTGATTATGTAATTCAATCTAATCCAGGGGGTGAATGTCCTTGGCCATAACTTCAAAATCAATTTTGAGGTAATCAGCCAGTGATTGGGGCTGTTGCACTTTGGGCTTCAAAAAGCTCATCTGCATATTTCCTTCCTTAATTCCATAAGCTGACATCAACCTAGTTTGATTAGTGGGAGCCATCTTCATATATTGATTGTAGACTTGGGCCCTTAATGGTTCATTTCGGGCCTTTATCTCTTTGAACTTTTCTTTGATGTCTAGAGACTTGTTAGCTGAAGGCCAGAAGGATGATACTTCAACACTTTGTTGTCTTTCTAGCTCCTGTCTTTGTGAACTAAAAGGTGTCTCTCCTGTTGGGAATGTGTGTTGGCTGTCTGCACCTTCTTTCCTCAAGCTGCCTATTGTTTCTCCAAAAAATTCCTCCTCTAAATGAGGATTTAACCTGTGCCTCTTAGCACTAGGCTAGTCTAAGGGACCACTGGTAGGGGTAGCTACTTCCCTCTCTCTCTTTAAGCTCTTTTCCTCATTCAAAGGAGTCTGTAAAACTGGTGGATCTCCCATGTTAACTTGAGTTGGATGGGTATGTGTTTGAGCCTATTCTTGAGAGATTTAGGGCTATTTTGACATGCTTGACTGCCTTGTTGCTGTAGTGCTGGTTTCTTGTTCTTTTCCCTGTGATGGTTCTACAAGTGGTACACTAGTCTCCTGTGCGTGTCTTTCAGAGGTATCAGTTGTTGAGGCACTAATCCCTGATGTTGGCTTGTGAGAAGTCTCAACTAGAACCTGTTCAAAAGAATCCAGGTCAAGTGTCTTTTCTAGATCTTTCATTACATTTTCTACATTGTTCTTATCACAATCCATCTCTACCAGAGTCCCTTCCCTCCACTCATCCATGTTAACATATTGCTCAATTTCTGGGACTCTGTAATGAAAATAAGCTGATAACCTATTTTTCATTCTCCTATCACAAATGAAACTGTGTGGGTCATATTTCCAGCTAAAACTTTTGTTTAATTTCATGTGGTCTTCTAGGATTTGTTCTGTTGCTTTCCATGCTTCCCTATTGTTGCAGAAAAATGGGCCTAAGTGGTCCTTGATCCTCAACTGTGCTTTCTTCTTGGCCTTGGTAAAGTGGATTAGATTTGAGTATATCATTTGTCTATAATATTCCAATGCAAACAACCTCATTGGAACATATTTTGGTAGCTTGAATGGGGGAAGCTCACAACCATATATCCTGATCTCTATGTGATTCTAGTACAAGTACCAGTCACCTACCTGATACTGTTTGGAGAGCTGAAAGATCCTTTTGATTTCATCACTAATCCTAGTGGGAGGATTTCCTGTCAGAATAGTGGTCACTGGGTGGACAAATTTGTCAATGAACTCATTATATGAATAGGGACAAGCAAAAGAATGGTGGAAGATTGAAGTCCAAAAGATAACTGACCTTGGGTTACCCTTTGTATCAAGTTTATTGATAGAAAAGGCGAACTTGTCAAACTGATAGTAGAGGATAAGGTGATAGATGAATGTGGAGTATTTGAATACTTTCTCATTTTCCAACCTCATGAACTGGTCATGGATTTTCTCAGTAATAAAGGCAACATAATTGTACTTGACAGCAGGGGGTTGACTAGGGGTAAAGATTGACATCAAAACTAAGGTCAATTCATCTACATATTCACTAGTATTAAATCCCATGACTGCAGATATCATATCAACTATAGTTTTGCCTGTTTCTGTCAAGAAAACTAACATATAGGGAGGGGAATTATTGGTTTGATACTCCTTATAGATGAAAGTCTAGCATGGGGGACTAAGTTCAGACTGGGACAACTTGGATTATTTCTCAAGCAATTCTCCAAGGGAAATGGGGGTGAGGGCTTGAATGGGTTGAAATTTAAGCATCTCATTGATGGAGTTTGCAGTAATAGTAAAGAGGACTGTTTAATTGGGAGACATCACTTCTCTGAGATTGGGGTCATAATTTACATGGAACTGATAGATAATGTTATGAAAAATGTGCACAGAGGGGAGAAAATACATTGGGAGATTGAATTCCCACAATCCTATGGTATCATTGTCATTCAAGTGATTGTCTTGGCATTGGAAAAAGACTTTTAGGTGATCTTTATCAGTGCTCAAGTCTTTTATTTGAAAATCCCTATCTACGAGGGGTAGATAATCTAAGTCTTGGTGGGGGATAGTAATAGGTGCAATGTTTAGGGCAATGGGGGTTTCCATTCTGATTCTTGTGGATTCAGAAAGGATACTAGGGTTTTTATGGGAATTTGGTGAAAACAGAGGGTCTGGGGAACTTGAATTTCAAGTGTGGTAACTGAATTCTAGTCAATTGGGGTTCTTTTTAGTTAATTTGCAGAGAAAGCAAGTATTCAAAGGGTTTCTTGACAGGAATTTGGTAAATACTTGCTTTTAGGGATGAGCAACGGAATGCAGGTACACTGGGTGTGAATGGAGGACTCTAAGTGTCATCGACTACAAATTTTGAAGTTGGTTGGTAGCTAGGAGCATGACCTGGTTGACCTCGTCGTTAAGTTTGCATGGATGTATGTGTTCGCATAATTGAACGACGAAATGATTTCTTTTGTTTTCTATACCAATTCAAGAATTTGGTGGGTTTCAGGATTTGGACGGGTGGCATCAGTGGGAGGATTTGATGTTTTGTTATTAGCGGGAGGCAATAAGTAGTTTTTATTGCACCACTAATGGAGGGGGGATGGTATTTGGGCTCATCCACGCGATACCATAAGATGAGTGACGCATGGCGGTGGCACTATTTGCAAAACTGCTCTCACTCGCGTGCTAACGTTCGGTCGCGGAGCGCTGTGCAATATGCACAATAGTCGTCAGATCTTGGAGGCTTGATTAGACAGCTATCAGGCAGGTCAGGTAGCAAGAGTTTAATGAAGGTGGGCCCAACATAATTAAGGGTTTTTAATCGTATCGGGAGTAGCGAGATTGGTCATTTAAGTTATTAATTAACCGTGGGGGTTAATTAATCCTCATTTAATGTGGTAGTGGTCGGGGTTCTTAATTAGTTACGGATTAACTAATTAATCCCAATTAAAAATGTATTATGGTTATATTTTAACCGAGGGGTGGGATATATAAGTATTTTGGGGTTTTAACATAGTTGAAATAATACGGGAGTGGGTAATTTACATAGGGGAAATATATATTAATATAGATTAGTAGTTAATATGATTATGTGAAGAGCGCACTAAATTTGAAACATTTCTATGTGTATATTTAAAACTTAGTCTAAATGAAAAATGAGGGTTTTTATGGAAAATATTTTAATTTCCCTATGTAAAATAGGATTTTAGTTAGGAAAAACTTTGTAAAGGGGATGAATGTTGATGAAGGGGTTTAAAGTACTTAGGCATTATAAATTATTGGGCTGAGAGTCCGGTCCCTCCAATAGTCAGAGAAATTATCTGAGCCCCTCTAACTTGATGAATTCCTTGGCACTTAGGGGACATTAGTGAAGATTTTAGGGAAATGAATAGGGAAGTTAATTATTTGACTTTGCTTGCTTGATGTGCCATCCATGCGATACATGCCTTTGTTTTATGATGAAAGTACAAAGATTTACACATTTAGACATTTATTATTCACCACACATTTTTCTGCAACCATCATTTACCTACCCTACCTACTTAACCTAGCATTTTCACTTATTTATTAGGGTGCACTTAGACTAACAAACCCTTATCAAACTTTCTTTTCTTTTACATGGTGATACCTATCTAAGACTACACTTATTACATCCAAGGACTCAGATTAAACTATTGAGCTCCTTTTTCACTCTACCTATCTACTTATCTGCCAAGATTACACTATTTGGTCAGATCTTTATTCTTTATTTCTACAACATGAAATTGAAAAATGAACTAGCCAAGCTTAAACTATTTGATTATTCTGTTAAGAAATTTACTGCATAACATAAATAATTACCAAGAGAATATATATAATAAAATAACCAGCAACAACCATAAACACATAAACACAAATGTTTATCTGGGAAAACCCCAAATCCGGGGAAAAACCCAACCTAATAAGATCTTATTGGCATTGGCCAAATCCCTGGCCAATCCGAACAAGTGAGCCTTCACCGCTCACCTCCAGGTCTTGCATTACCATAAAGTCCTTCCAGTATTTTATAATCTCCTTGACATATAATACCATGGGCAAAATACTATGGGTGCACAATACCATGTGCCCCAAAACCATCACTGTTTAACCTCGTCAAATTTGACTCTATCCCGAGTCAAGTTTACCTAACAATTCCCCCCTTAAACTTGACTTGGGGTTCCTTGACTAACTCGAGCAAAACCTGCTAAGTGAGACAATCTCGTTCACTCTAGCTCTTACCCCCCTCAGAGTTTTTACCCGGGGTATTGTTAACTCGACATCCCCCCTATCACCTAGGTCTAACCCAAACTTTACCAGTGATCACCGAGGGGTACACATGCCTTACTAGGTCTTACAGTAGTATGCCCATTTACATGCAATAATTTTGACTTCATTAAAAAAAAATTGTTTATTGTTGTTGCGATTCTGATCCATCCTCTCCCAATTTGATTTGCTCAGAAACTTCTATCAAACTGCTCTAACTATGAGCCCAATGAGAACCTCGTAGATTCCAGCACCAGTGGCCTCACGTAGCAGAAAATGAACAATTTTCGAAGCCACATGAACAATTTTCTTTTGCTGACCTTCTTTAAATAGTCGCATGAATCCCGAACAATTCGTCAGCATGTTCCAAACCAGTAAATATCGCAAATGCATTGCGATCCCTGGCAGTTATGGAACTATCTTCCACACATTCTCCTCAAGGTTCTTCCATGTAAGATTGTTCCACCATTACTTTCATACCTAGATCTAATAAGATCTCATTAGGCACTATAAACCCTTAGCATCAAAGAATCCTTTTGAAGCTAATATTTGGCTCTGATACTAGTTGTTGATAAATTTACTGCATAACATTAATAATTACTGAGAGGAATATATATAAGAAAATAATTAGCAACAACCATAAACACATAAACACAAATGTTTATCTGATAAAACCCCAAATCCAAGGAAAAACCCAACCTAATAAGATCTTATTGGCATTGGCCAAATCCCTGGCCAATCCGACCAAGTGAGCCTTCACCGCTCACCTCCAGGTCTTGCATTACCATGAAGTCCTTCCAGCCTTTTATAAGCTCCATTACATATAATACCATGGGCAAAATTCTATGGGTGCGCAATACCATGTGCCCCAAAACCATCACTGTTTAACCTCATCAACTTTGACTCTATCCTAAGTCAAGTTTACCTAACATATTCATGAATTATGGCATAGGTGACAAGCTGCACACAATTTTTTATTACACAAAAGTAAAAAGTAGTGGAAATTAGACTTGCACACTTTCCTGGTCTTTCTTTCGTGTGGGGTTCATTTTCTTTCATTTTTTGACCATCTTTTTATTCTTTTCACTGTTTGATTTTTCTTTTAGGGTATACCCTCTTTACATTTTTTAAATTTTAATATTTTACACAAATATGGAAAACCTTTGCAACAAGAAAAGGTATGAACATATTACATATCTCATCAAGTCAATCATGATATATGACACCTATTGGTATAGGGGCATAACGCACATGAAGAAAGAATGTTGATTCTCGAAGAAAGGACAAAAGGAACAAAGACCGTCCAATACAAATCACAAGTCATCCAGCACAAATGAAGGTGAGACTATTGTTGTAGCCACAGATGCTGATGTGTTGTTTATTGTTTCAGTAGAGGATGCATGTGTATATATATATAGTAGTAGCTTTGATTGGATCCTTGACTCTAGGGCATCTCACCATGTAACCCCATGCAAAGATAGTTTTGTTTCATATAATTCTGGTGATTATGGTAGAGTGCATTTGGGGAATAATCATTCTTTTAGTATTGTTGGAGTGGGAGATGTCCAGATCAAGATGAAAGATGGACAAGATATATTGTTGAAACAGGTCAAGCATGTACCAGAAATGTGCATGAGTTTAATCTCTATGGGATGACTAGATAACGAAGGCTATTCGACAAGCTTTGGAAAAAGAGGCTGGAAAATTACCAAAGGTGCATTGATCATAGCCAAAGGGCCGAAGACAGGAACATTATACATATTGAAGACACTGATAGAAAAATTAGATTTGGCTACTATCACAAAAGAAGGAAATTCAGAAGATCTGTGGCATAAGCATTTGGGTCACATGAGCGAGATGGGCTTAAAAATCCTTGTTGGTAAAAATTTATTGCCAACTTTGAAATCCTACAATCTTGATATTTGTGAGCATCGTATATATGGTATACAAAGAAGGGTTTCATTCCTTAGAGTTGGCCATGGCAGAAAGAAAAATGTGTTAGAATTGGTACACTCAAATGTGTTTGGGCCTGTTAACATCAAATCATTATGAGGAGCATCATATTTTGTAACTTTTATAGATGATGCATCCAAGAAGGTTTGGGCATATCCTATGAAAAATAAAAGTGAAGTGTTTGGAATATTTAAAAAATTCTATGTTGTTGTTAAAAGAGATACTAACAAATTGCTAGTGTTTAAGAACAGATAATGGTGGAGAATATTACTCAAATACATTTAAGGAATACTGTAACAGGTTTGGCATAAAGCATGGGAAGACTGTTCCTGGTACTCCTCAACAGAATGGTGTCGTAGAAAGGATGAATCGCACCATTATGGAAGAGGTGCGAAGTATGTTGTCCAATTCCGGTTTGGAGAAAAAAATCTGGGCTGAAGCAGTCAGGACCGCTTGCTACCTCATAAATAGATCTCCAACTACAGCCTTGGATGGCGGTATCCCTGAAGAATTTTGGACTGGTAAGAAATTGAATTATTCTCACTTGAAAATCTTTGGATGTGAAGCATTTGTACATATTCCCAAAGAAAATAGAACTAAGCTAGATGATAAATCTATGAAATGCATTTTTTTGGGATATGCGGATAAAGGTTTTGGTTATCCTCTATGGGATCCAGTCAAACATAAAATTATTAGAAGCAAGGATGTTATATTTAATGAGTCAGAAATGTTCAATAGGACTATAGGTGAGTTGGAGGTCAAGAAGGTTATTGATAGGTTTGAAGAGCAGCAGAAAAGCATACCACCAATACAAGAAAATGAATAGCAAATTCAAGAGCATGAAGAACAACAAGTGGAAAATGATGAACAATAAGAAGAAGGAATCTTGCAGGAACCTTTACAGGAGATTCAACCTAATAATGCACCACCACAGTTGGTTCGCAGATCTTCTAGGCCTCATAAGCCTTCACAAAGGTATCCTCCTTCAAACTATATTGTGTTGACTGATGAAGGTGAACATAATTATTTTCAAGAAGCTTGTAAAGTCGAGCACAGTAAAGAATGCAAGAAAGCAATGGAAGAAGAAATGAACTCTTTGCAGGAAAATAAAACTCGGGAGTTGGTAAACCTCCCAAAAGGTAGAAAGGCTCTACAAAACAAATGGGTGTACAGGATTAAGCATGAAGGTGACGAAAAGAAGGAGAGGTATAAAGCAAGGCTGGTGATGAAAGGTTTTGCCCAAAAAGAAGGTATTGACTTCACTAAAATTTTCTCACCTATTCTTAAAATGTCATCCATTAGAGTCATTCTTGGTCTAGTTGATACTTTAGACTTAGAATGTGAATAGCTAAATGTAAAAACTGTTTTCCTTCATGGAGAATTGGAGGAAGAAATTTATATGGAGCAGCCATAATGCTTCATAGAAAAAGGCAAAGAAGGCCTTGTTTGTAGATTGGAGAAGAGTCTGTATGGGTTGAAATAGGCACCTCGACAATGGTACAAGAAATTTCATTCATTCATGTAGGAACATGATTTTCAGAGGTTGGAAGCTGACCATTGTGTCTATATCAAGAGGTATGATCAAGGAAAGTATATCATATTATTGTTATATGTGGATGACATGTTG
>APFE031170798.1:1765-29604 GCA_000404065.3 Pinus taeda | reverse complement strand
TGACCCTTGAAGGTGTGCCAAATTTCTAATTTTTTCCATTAAATATAGATTCCTTGGAAACCCTAAGCACTACCCCTCATTTTAAGGATGCCACTCACCATAAATAAAATGACATAGATTGAATTTACTTGACCTAACAAGGATATTGAGTGACTCCCATAGTTTCAAGTAAATTAGATAGGAAACTAGATTGGGCACTTGACTTTGAGATCTTGTGTTCCTAATTCACAACACCCAACAAGTTATGCTAGCATACTCAGCTATCTACTCCTAATTCACAATACCCAACAAGTTGTGCTAGCCTACTCGGCTATCTATAACATATTTAATTGAAGTATGGTAATGGTAATTTGATATATATATCCACACACACTCACGCGCGCATGTACTCACACACACACCAAAGATATATATATATATATATATATCTCAACACACACACCCCAAAGATATGGTAACAATGAAATCATGTAAAGTATGCTTTTAATTTCATGAAGTTGTTGGATCTCTTTTATAGAGTTCATAGGTAGTTGAATAAGCTAATTTTATTATATTAATATCAATTATTAATGAAAACTATTAAATTTAATCATATGGGATAGTCACTGATACCACATGACTTTATCACATTATTGAAGGCCTATACTCTAACATGCACTTTTACAACTACAATACTAACTATTAAAAATATTGATTGAAATTCAAACATTAAAAGTAAACTTCTTAAGAAACTTCTCCATAATTTCAAGACCATACAATTACTCCATTGGGATATCTCATCAACCTTCTAAAGATATAATTGTTGAGTTCCAATTTTTTAAATTCCCATGTTCCTGAATAACATTTTCCTAAACTCTCAATTTCTATATCTCTTGAATTATTGGATATGGATCTATATCAAGTTACATATACCTTGATTCCCTTACATGTTCAAATATTTGGCATTTCAAAATGCAAAAATGTACTCTATTTTACTGTCACATTTCTCATTCCTATAGTCTTTTTGGGCCTTCTATATCATAAAAATATCACAAGATATAGAAATTCATAGAGAGCAGGGGGGCTACTTCCACTGAAATCGACCCTCCTAGTAATAAAAAAGTGTTTATCTCTAGTCTAGTTTCTTGACTCTTATCCCTATGAATCATAAGAAATAAAACACAAATACAACTAAAATTCACCAACATATGGGTAATTCTCTAAGGGAGACCGTATAGTTACCTCCTGCTTGATTAAACTTGGTTTCTTATAATTTGGAGTGTCACCTAGACTTGAAAATGATGTGGGAAGGTCCTCTAGCATAAGAATTGGATTTTACTCAGAGACTTCCATTCCCCTTGAGCCATACCTATCATCCATATTCTTTTTCCCTTATTGCTAGACCTTTGACTGAAATGGTGAGCCTTAACACCCCCTTTATGGAGGCAATACAATTTCCTTCAAATATTGAGAGCTGCTTCTTTAGCTCTATAATTTAAACCCTATCTAAAATAATCGTCCGCATGACCATGGATTTCATAGTCTAATACATCTCCAATCATATAAAATATCCCATTTCCTTGGTTCATGAGTTTCCAAGGTCATATACCTTGCCTTTAGTATTCACCAAAGTTCATTCTATATCCATGTTATCCCATAATGGATGCACTACAATTTCAACCTCATCAATGGATGCTTTTCCCTCCATAGGACACCTTTATAGAAATTGATTGTGATCTCTTTCTATGTGTTTCTCTACTTGTGTACATGACATTTCCCAATCTCCTTCATAGGAACATAGCCTCTAAAGAGTGTGATCAAGTTTTCCCTTTTATTATTCTTGTGACGGATTAGCACTATGAATATTAGGCCCTCTACAATTGAATTATGTGCATATTTTTATTACTTCACCTTAATAATCCATCTACATAAGTATTTTCCCCTATGGTCATGAAAATTAAGTTGGGTTAAGTAGATCTTGAATAACCCTCAATATGACAAATTCAAAACAACCTCCCACTAGTGGAAATACCAAATCATTCTTTGAGTTTGGAATGGTACCCACAACCCATTAAACCACTTTTATTCCTCCTTCATTAGATATGGTAATTCATTCACATACCTTTTCGTATGCATGAACCAAATCAAAGCCTCAATCCTATGGGAGGTCATGTTGACATGCACCAGGCAAAGGATTGGTAACCCATCTATCTAGCATCATACCAACCAACCCTACCTCATCCTCAAAGAGTATTGAATGCGATATGGTTAACCAATTCTCCATTTTGTCTTCCAAAGTGAAGACAAGAATGATCTGCCTATCTCTCTCTCTCAACTAGGGAGGATATATCAACCAAGCCAGGCTTGGCTCTCAAGTAAACAAGCTTCTTGTTAGGAAGATATTTCGTCAATATTTCATTTACCTATTCATTAGTGGAGATATACTATAGGTACAACACCCCATTTTTTACTAGCTCCCGAATTTAGTGATAATTGTTGTTTATATGCTTTGTCTTTCCATGAAATTTTGGGTCCTTAGATATTCGTATATAAATGGTGTTGTCATAATGTATCACTGTAGAAATAGTAGTGTATTTATGCAATGTGTGGGTATGTAGCTAGTATGGACATACGTCATAAATATACTATTAACACTAATAAGAAATTAACATAGCAATCAATCTTTCAAAAGGTAGGCTAATATCTAAGAATAACATATAAGATCAAGGTGTGGGCATTACAATTACTTTCATCATCATCCTCCACGTCATTGTCATCATTATTTTCATCGTTCTCGTCGTCATCATCACGTCCACCATCATCATCATCTCCTTTGTCATAATCATCATCATTGTCATCATTCCTCCTCCTCATCAGCATTATCATTGTTGTCATCATCCTCCCCCTCCTCATCATTATTTTCATTGCCATCATCATCATCATCAGTAGAAACATCATCATTTTCATCATTGTTGTCATTGTCATAATTGTCTCCACCACAACACCACCATTGTTTTTGTTTCCACCACCTCCTCCTCCTCCTCCTCATCATTGCCACAACTATCATCATCATTTTCATTGGCATTGTCATCATCATAGTTGTCATTGTCCTCACTTCAGTCACCATCTTTAATGCTTCCATCGCCACACCCACCCATGATCACCATCATCATGGTTATTGTTGCCTCCAATGCTACCCCTACCACCTATGCCACTGCTATCTGCTATTGTCACCCTTGAATATTAAATTTGAAACATCAATATCACTAAATAAAAAACATAATATAGATTTTCAAATCATCATCTTAGTTCATTTTGAAAAATCAATCACCTAATCAAAAAAACTTTCATAAAATAAAAAAATGTTCATTAATTTATTTTATTAGCATTTTTCCCAATAATATTTTTCAACAATATAAGTTTTTTTATAGGTACAATTTAACTATTGAATATTTTGATTTTGATAACAATGATAGAATTTTTAATGACATTTAAATTTTTTGTTATTTAAAATGTATTTTTAAATGCATAAATAAATTGATTAAATGCCCTTAAAACACTTATAATATACATATCATATTACTTAAACTAATAATTCCAATTATATAAATTACACAACTCAAATTTACTCAAAAATCTAGAAAAATTACCTAAACCTTAAAAAATAAATTAAATTAATCCTTATATATATGGTTTATATTGGATTCATATAATTTTCAAAAATCTTGAAAAATTATAAACAAAATTTGCTCAAAAATGTTGAAAAATTACCTAAACTTCAAAAAATAAAATAAATTAATCCTTATATATATGGTTTGTATTGAATTCATATATTAATTTCGATTAATATTGATTTACCACCTTCATCACCATGACTTAAATCAAATTCACCGAAACCTTTGTAATAAATTTTTAACGCACTACATTTAACTTCGCCATCACCAACACTACACATTTCAATTTGTACTTGGTCCACTTATTATGCCTAAACCCATAATAACAATACAGTGACCTTAATGGAGCCAATAATGGTTGGTATCAGGTCAATTATCGCTAAGTTATCCAAACCGTTGAATCATAACCGTTGAATTCAAACGCCCATATTGCGGCCTTCAAACTTCACATTCTCCACATTAATTCGATCTCTCGATCGCTGAGCAGTTCAGTTTTGTTAGTGCTCGCTTGGAGTTTAATGTTGGGATTTTTTGTTTTCTAGAAATTTACAAAGCTTTACTTGTTGCACCAAGTTTATGCAATTTAGAATTTTTTGGTTTAAGGTATTTTGTACGCTAAAAAATTTCATGCTCTGTACGTGTACAGGTTGCAGTCTGAGCTTATGCAACTAATGGTACTTTTCCTACTCTTTTTACATATCCTTCTGTCTGAGATTATGACCTACTCACTGTTCTTATATCATGTTTGCCATACTCATTATTCTTATATTATGTTTTAACATAGTGTATATATTTTTTTGTTTGCTGTTTGCCCTATTCACTTCTTATGTAGAGTATATATTTTTTGTTTTTCTTGGATCTACTAGTTTCACAGAAGGAATGTATTAACAATATATTCTATTCAAAACTGTTTTAAGTTTATGGATTATATAGAATGCATAATAATCTCATAATTAAATTGCAATTTTCTTGTTTTTCTATTCCATTTTGCTATATTTTAGTGATTTTATTTTATTACCCAGAACATAATTTTTATTTTCTAATTCTTATTCAATCTTTAGATGAGTGGTACACCTGGAATTTCAGCTTTTCCAGAGGTAGATGACATTTTCTCTTGGGTTGGCACCATAAATGGAGGAAAAGACATTGTTTATGAGGGTCTGAGATATAAGGTTTCTTTGAGTTTTCCAAAGGATTATCCCTTCAAGCCTCCTGTAGTGAAATGTGAGACACCTTGCTTCCATCCTAATGTTGACAAGCTTGGAAACATATGCTTGGACATTCTTAAGGTATGTTTTATTTGTTTATTGTCTTTTCCCTTACCTTCTAGGTTTTAGAAAGTTCCCTACAACTTTCAAGCCTAATTATGCTATGATAAGTAATATGTCACCTTTTATACATTAATTTAAGTAATATGTCACTTTTTATACATTAATTTGTAATGAGAATTGGTTATAGGAAAAATGGTCCTCAGCATATGATGATGTTAGTAATATCCTCCTACATGATGTTAGTACTATCCTCCTACCTATTCAAAGCCTTTTGAGAGGTAAACATGAGCTTAATCTGGATCAACTTTGTAATTTTATATTCCTCTAGCTTTGTTTTCCACACTCAATCAACTCTTTTATATTGTGCAGAACCAAATAATAAATGTCCACTTAATACCTTTGCAGCCTCAATACTGAGCAATCAAGAAGGTAATCCTTGTGACTGGTATTAAAATAAATTACAATTCCTAATTGTATGGCAGGATGATTGAATTAATTTGGCTTTTAATAATAGTCTAGAAGTCTTAGTGTTAAGGCATTGACTAATTATGGTTGAGAATGTGTAGACTTCAAAAAAAACAGTGATGAAAAAAGTAGTGATGAAACAGTACAAGGATGAGGGTGGAGCAACTAGTCAATAGTTTTAGTTCATGTAGTTTACAAGATTCAAAGACTATTTTCCTTCCCTGAAATCAAAACAAAATGTCTTAGAGGGTGGTTTAAAATTTTTGTAGTGTATTGTAATAGAAGTAGTGGAGTTTAATTAATTGTATTATTTTTATTGTAAAATATTGTTTATTAAAATTGAATTTAGGTAGAAAGTATACTTATTGTTGCTCTTAACCAATGGGGAATGTTTCTTGTAAATGTATATATATCCATTTTGTCCTATGGAATTTGCTTAGTTATAAACTAACCATGATATGAATTATGGTGGTTTTTTATATAAATGCATAAGATTAGTTAGGAATTATATGATGAATGGTGGTGCATTTTTTTGGACAAATGTTTATAGACTATTGGTAAACTTGTATTCATACTTGTAATTCATGAACATATTGTCTCATGATTTATGTGGTTGTTTTGAGTGCTGGTAGATGTTTATAATAAATGTATATCATTTCCATTTCTGAGTCTTTGAGGAGAATGGAAATTTGCCTGGTAGATGTTTATAATAAATATATATCATTTCCATTTTCTTAATTTATTGAGTCTTTGACTACATTGGAAATTTGCTTGTCTAGAAGTTACTACATGGAAAATTATTTTACACATAAAAGTGATTACATAAACCTTCTTTATTGGAGATGAAAGGTAATGTTTTTCTATGTTATAAAATATTATTTAGATATAAAATTTTTTTTAGTATCAATATTTACAAATTTTTTTCATTTAAATATTTATTATAAAATGTATAATTTAGAAATTTAAATAATGCAAAATATTTGATTTTCTCCATATTTATGTTATTTATATTTTTTTGGAATAAAATTCCATCTTAGATAGCATGACAATAATAAAATAATGTAAATAGAATATGGTGGAATTAAAGTTATAATTTCTTAAGGCTTCTTATTTCAATCTAATGTGGATACTGATTTGTTGCCTAGATTGATTCTCAAGGAATGTACTTAGTATATGGTTTGTCTTAATGTGTATCAACTACTATAGTGTATTAAAGAGTTTGTTAGGTTGCATTGGCTTTTACTAAATTTAAGAAATTATATTTGTAAGTTTGTTAGATTGCATTGACTTTTAATAAATTTTAAAAATTAGATTCTCCTCAACCCCACCAATTTCCTAGGGATTTGATATTATTCAAATTGTAATAAGTTCCTCAATTTAGTCATTATTATTTATAACATTAAATTTTATATAAGGAAATTTTATTTAGCAAAAATGGTCCATTATTTTTAATAAATTTAAAATATTATATTCATGTGATGCGACCCCATCCTAATGTTGACAATATTGGAAACATATGCTTGGACATTATTAAGGTATTTTTTGTTTGTTTCTTATGTTTTCCCTTACCTTCTAGTTTTCTTTTCCTTTACCTTCTAGTTTTAAGACAACTACCTGCAACTTGCAAGCCTAAGTATGGTATGCCAGGTAATTTGTTACTTTGTATATTTTGATTTGTAATGAGAATTGATTACATGAAATACTTTGTATATTTTGATTTGTAATGAGAATTGATTACATGAAAAATGGTCCTCTGCATAGTTCTTACTATCCTCCCCTCCTGTCTATTCAAAGCCTTTTGGGAGGTAAACAAAGAAACATATGCTTGGACATTCTTAAGGTATGTTTTGTTTGCTTCTTACCTTTTCCCTTAAGTTCTAGTACCTTCAACTCTCAAGCCTAACTATGGCATGCCACTTATGGTATACTAGGTAATTTGTTACTTTTTGTAAGTTGATTTGTAATGAGAATTGATTACTAGAAAAATGGTCCTCTACATATGTTGTGTTTGTACTATTCTCCTGATTCAAAGCATTTTGGAAGCCTTTTGGGAGGTAAACAAGAGTTTAATCTGGATCAAATTTATAATTTTATATTCCTCTACTTTTATTTTCTAAACTCAACCAACTCTTTACCAAATAATGAATCTCCTCTTCATACCTTTGTAGCATTGACATGGAGCAATCAACAAGGTAATGCTTTTGATGCTCTTATTAAAATAAATTATAATTCCTAATTGTTTTGATGCTCTTATTAAAATAAATTATAATTCCTAATTGTATGGCATGATGATTGAATTATTTTTGACAATGTAGACTTCAAAAAGGGTAGTGACTACATACCATTGACAATGTGTAGGCTTCAAGAAGGCAGTGATGAAACTTTACAATGATGACCGTTGAGCAACTAGTAAATAATTTCAATTCATGCAGTTTTTAAGATATTCTTTGCCTTGGGTGAAATCAAATCAAATTCTCTTAGATGGTAGTTTAACAATTTTGTAATGTATTTTAACTAATTAACAGAAGTAGTGGATTTTAGATAGTTATATTATTTTTATTGTAAATATAGTGTTTATTAAAATGGAATTTAGGTAGAAAAGTATACTTTTATTACTCCTAACCATTGGTGAAAGTTTCTTGTAAATGTATATATATCCATTTTATGCTAGCATGTTGACTGATTGGCCGTTGTTAGCCATGAACATACCATCATATAAATGATGGTGGTTATTTTATATAAATTTATGGTGGTGGTTATTTTATATAAATTTATGATGGAGCTTATTTTATATAAATTTATAGGATTAGTTAGGAACTATATGATGATTAATGTGGTTGTTTTATATAAATATATAGAGGAATAGTTAGGACAACCTCACCAATAATAATGCATATTCATTTTTTGGATGAATGTTTACATACAAACTTGTATTCATACTTGTAAGTCATGAACATATTATCTTGTATTCATACTTGTAAGTCATGAACATATTATGGCTATTTGAATGCTGGTATGTTTATTAATAAATGTATAAGATTTCTATTTTTCTTATTCATTGGGTCTTTCACAAGCTTGGAAATTTTCCCATAAACAAGTTATTACATGGAAAATTATTTTTATACTTGAAAGTAATTACATAAAAATTTGTTACTTGAGATAAATGGAAATTTGTGGTAACAATTATTGGGATATTCTTGAGCTAAAATAATATCTTATTATTTTGTGCCCCTTGAGCTAATGAGGGATGATTACTAATTGATTAGTTTTACTGCTATAATCAAAATAAATTCTTGAACTAAGAGAGTGAGCCATTGAAGGAGGAATAGTTAAATTGATTTTTTTACTTCTATATCAAATTAATTCAATTTCAGAGGAATAATTGGAAAATGGAAAATCAATTTTATTTGAATATGAAGAATTATATTATATTTAATTATCATCAATCCAAAATTTATTTATTAAAAATATGTAAGGAAAAATATCCATTAAAATTTTAAGCCAATTTATTTATAAAACAACATTCCAAAAAAAAATCTTAGACTAATAAATTGATCTAAAAACCAAGCTCCAAATTTGTAGATAATTACCCAACCAAATAAAATATTTATTTAAAAAACAATCTAGGAACTTGTAAATAATTGGAAAACCAAACATTTAACACATTTGTCATGGCTCAATTAACAAAGATATGCTACCTTTGCAACTTGGGAATCTTCCCTTGTTACTATCAATATTTTACAAATTTATTTTTCATTTAAAAAACATGTTATTAAATATACTTTTTAAAATTATTAAATTATTAAATTTTGTAAATTAATAATTTTAATAATGCAAACTATTTAATTTTCCATATTTGTGTTATTTTATATTATTTTTGGAATAAAATTTCATCTTTAGATAGCATTACAATAATAAAATCACATAAATAGAATATACTCTAATTATTTCCTTTAAATTTTTGTTAAAAGTTATAGTTATCTAAAAGTGAGATGACCATATAAGTGGTACAATTAAAAACACACATTTAATGAGACTTCAATACTAGAATAAGGTTGTGACATGTCACTACTTATTTGTATACATGAATTGTGTGTTGATAGATTTTACTTTATTTGATTGAAGTGAATTTTGTGTTTATAAATTTTAGTTTATTGTAGTGAATCTGCTAATTAATTAAATATAAATTTCTTTGAAATGCTATTAAATATTTTTTGTTTTTTTTTTAATTTTATTACCAATTGTCTTTTTTTCCACTTTTCTTTGTTTGAGAAACAAAATTCAACTTTAAATTTTTAAAATAATGATCTAAGAATTTTAAAGAAATGAATGCATATTGATGATATTTTGTCAAAAGTAAAGTGATACTCTTGAACCACTACAAGTAATACAGCCTTTTTATCTTTCCAACCAAATAGAATGTCCTATTTAATATCAACAATTGTTTTGAAATATATTTTGTGTGAATAAATGCTTTTATGCTACATACAAAAAAATATATAAATAATTATTTTTGAGATATATTTGTATGAATAAATTCTTTTACATCATATAAAACAAAATATATCCTAATTTATTCATTAGCCTAAACACAATATTGATGTTTTTTTTACATAATTCATATAATAGGAACATGTTATTTGAACAAATAATGAAACCTAAATAGAAAATTCATTGCATTTGTAAGGGTGATCCTTGAAGGTGTGCTAACTTTCTATTTTTTCCCTTTTTTTATAGGTTCCTAGGAAACCCTAAGCATTACCCCTCATTTCAATGATCATACTTACTGTAAAGCAAATGGCATAGGTTGAATGTACTTGACTTAACAAGGATATTGAGTGATTCCCATAGTTTCAATTACATCACATAGGAAACTAGATTGGTGACACTAGACCTTCTTCTCCTAATTCACAACACTCAACAAGTTCTCCTAGCCTACTCCGCTAAATATAGCATGTTTAATTGAAATATGGTGAAAATAATTTGATATTTTACATATTTATTAAATTTAATGCCTTGAAACTCACATAATTGGTTTCTAACATCCCTTACTTAGAAATTTAGAAATCCTTACCTGTTGCACCAAGTTAATGAAATTTAGAAATTTTTGTCTTAACCTATTTTAAACTCTCAATTTCTCAATATCTTGAATTAATGGATATGAATCTATATAAAGTTACATATTCCTTGAATCCATTACATGTTCAAATAATTTATACCTAAAAATGCAAAAAGAAACTCTATTTTTTGTGAGGTTTCTCATTCCTATAGTTTTTTTGGGGCCTTCTATATCACAAAAATATCACAAGATACAAAAAGTCATAGAGAGCAGGGAGGGAGGCTGCTTCCAGGGAAATCAACCCTCCTAAGAGTCCAAAAAATCTTTCCTCTATGGAAACAAAACCTTCCAAAGAGTTTATATCAATATATAAAATTATAGGAAGGACAAGTAATATCAAAATATTGCAATGTCTAGTAATAAAAAGGTGCCTATCACAAGTCTAGTTACTTTCTTCGACAAGGCTCATCCCTATTTCTTGAATATTAGCCCTATGAATCATTAGAAATAAAACATAAATAAAACTAAAATTCATCAAAAGATGGGTAATTATCCAAGGTAGACCCTATAGTTATCTCCTCCTTGATTAAACTTGGTTTCCTATAGTTTGGAGTGTCAGCTAGACTTGACAAGGTTGTGAGTAGGTCCTTGGGCATAAGAATTAGGTTTTCCTTGGGAGAATTTCAATCCACTTGAGCCATAGCTATCCTCATATGAGTTTCCATTTTTGATAGACCTTTGACTGAAATGGTGATCCCTAACACCCCTTTTATGGAGGCCTTAAACATTCCTTCAAATATTGAGAACTACTTCAATCCACTTGAGCCATAGCTATCCTCGTATGAGTTTGCATTTTTGATAGACCTTTGACTTGAATGGTGATCCCTAACACCCCTTTTATGGAGGCCTTAAACATTCCTTCAAATATTGAGAACTACTTCTTTAGCTCCATAATGTCAACCCTATCCAAAACAATGGTGTGTGAAACCATGGCTTTCATAGTCCAATACATCTCCAATCACAAGGTTATTAATGATCATTAGTCCCATGCTCATGAGAAAACATAGAGTTGTACACTAGTTGTAGAGAAAAATATATATCATAGAGCTAGTATAGGGCAAGAAATTCAGAATTATGATAAACCACTACAATGTTTTCCATCCATGCCATGTGGTTATGGTCAATTTTCACCTCAATCACCTTCCTTTGCCATGCATTTGATCATTTATCAATCTTATAGTTAGGATTGGATGATTCATAAATTTAGATATTACAACTACATTCCTTTTTCAAAAATGAAATTGTTGGAAATAAACTAGTTTTTGAAAGTGTAAGATCTATATATATCTTTAAATTATATATTTGTACATTGTATGGGTTTTGTCTCTTTAAAAAAAGGTTTTTTTCTTTATGCATTTAGGATTATTTTTCTTTGACCATGATTTCAAATTAGTAGAAACTTGATTTTACTTAAAATTTGGAAATAAGAGGATTTTATTTCCTTGGCCTTCAATCTTAGTGATGGTATACTATTCACTTGACCTCTTTATAATTGTTGATGATGGGTTTTAATTAGCTTGACTTTTTTCAATCTTGATTGCTACAACAATAGAGATTCGGTAGCTTATGATGATGAATGGATTCTTTACAGTAGCTACTTCTATTAGATATGGTGGCTTTATGACACCTTTAATTTTAGAATGGTTGTGGTTGCTCCAATCTCTTAGTTAAGAGTAATGTTCTTGTTATAGAGTGTTGTAGTATATAAGGAGACATTATCATCGTGTAAATTATTCTTTATATATTTCCTTCTATGATGAAACCCTTCTATAATACTATGTATTGATGACTTGAATGAATTTTGACACTTAGAATTATGCAATTTGATATCATGTGAATGTTATAGCAAAGAGAAATAGATTTGCGGTAATAAGGGAATCATGTAAGATATGATTTTATTAAGTCGTTGAATACATTGACATTGAATCTCTTTTATAGATTTCATAGCTAGCTGGATAACTAACTACCTTCTAATAATAATAGTTATTAATTCCACCTATTGAACTTAATCATTATGTCTAGTCACTTATACAATGTGTTCTATTACATAGTGAAGCCTTATAATCTATCAATTTATCCTACATAGTTTTGTTTTTTTTTAACTTATATTTTCTAATTTTTTTAAGTTGACTAATTATTATTTGAATCAAATATTATACACCTTTATGTTTTCAACATATATTTTCTTATGTTTACATAAAATGAAATAAATGAAATATCCTTTTGAAGAGTAAGCATTCGAAGGTATACTAATTTTCTCTTAGACGTATAATTATTACGATATTGATTTTTCTTTGGGTGTTTTCCTTCATGGGGAAAAACATTATACTATAAGTTTTAGAAAAACATTATTCAAAAATATATTATGAAACCAAAAATGAGAAAATTATATGTGGATTCAATGATGCAACCATTGGAATTAAGTTGTTCACCTTCCATGGAAGAGATGGATGGATTTCACTCTTTGGAAGTTGTAGCTCTATGAAAAATTGCAAAAACAAAACATTTGAATCCTTAATCAAGGATAATATTAATTATATTGATGGCTTGAGCATGTGTTTTAGAGACTCTGATTTGAGCTCCAATGATGAATTACACCCTGATTGTGGTTTTAGGTCATCTAATGAGGTCTTAAAACCTTGATCAAGTTTATCCCTCGATTGTGGCTTAGCAAAGACTAATTTTCCCCTTTGATTTTCCAAAAAGTGTGACATAGATTTATGGATCTAAATAAAAGTAATATTACTCATAGGTTTATAAAAAAAATTACCTCCACCACTTGCATTGCCTTAATCCAAATTGTCATTCCATTCTTAGTCACTGAAAAAACTAATTAGAAAACCAAATTAGATAAAATAGAAGGGGTCAAAGTATACCATAAGTAAATCAAGGATATAATTTTGTATCCATTTAGTCACAACGGTAATGATATTGAGTGTGGAATGCAAGGCTAATGGATAGTAGTAATGACAAGTAAAAACAAAATAGCTTGCGAATTCCAATAGATCACTAATAGATTTTATAGTATATACCTCTAACATGAGAATTTCGTCATTAGGTATTGTTTCCTCTCCTTCCCTATTCTCCATCTTCCTCTTTTTCTTATTTGGCTTCACTTTTATTTTGTCTCTAATGATATGGCACAACTGGGAGGAAGATATAGTAGGATGTCATATTTCTAAATGAGATTCTCTAGGTTCACATCATTATTTTGGTAGTTGTCACCATTATACACAAAAATATATTAACTAATAACATAATATGTATTTTCTTTTCTCAATTATTTTATAATATGCATTAATATTTTCTACATTAACGCTAGGACCTATAGTCATATGCAAACAAGCCAATCCATCTAATATCTTATCTATCTCTTATTTCTCATCCATCCAAACATGCATATGAAAAAAATCTATTGTGTTGCTTTATTTCGTTAAGAAATTAATTATCTTGTGTGTCCTTTTTAGTGAACATGCAAGTTATTCATTGTATAAAGTTCAAAAATGTATATCCTTTTGTTTCATAGTTGATTCGATAACAATGCAAGTATTCATTCATCTCTTAAGCTTTCTTCGTTGGTTCTACGAAAAAGACTTGTAGTAATTTAAAAGTTTATGCATCCAAAAAAAGACACTCCTGCATTCATTTGAAGTTAGTAAATAGTAATATCCATTATAATAGTGGAAATAAGTATGGGCTTGAAGAAGAATCTATGGAACCCTTTACAATAGATAGTTCATAAAGACACTAATAATATTGTAACAAGAGTTATTTTAATGATACTTTCCACTCGTTTGATGCTTGAAGGCTGAAGTTGGGAAGTTATGGTAGGAACCCAACACAAGCAAAAAAATCTGTAAGGGTTCTTAAGTACAAAATGGTGAAATAAATAACGATATAGTCATTTTAGTTCTTCATTTTAATTCTTCATGTATCCAATTGGATGGAATAACAATACACTATTATTATCTAAGGAAAATGAGCAACGTCCTATTTAAAAAGTGACATAGAGAATATGCATAAGTGCATTCAAATATTGTCCTGACAGCCATAGTAGGTACTTTAAGCACACATAGTAGCTAGGCTACAAAAGGATAAAAAATAAAAAATAAAAATAAAATTACATTTGACTAGATAAACTGGTTTTTTTCTTTTTTTCCTTTTTTCTTTAAGACTTTTTGTGAAACCCCACTTGATGGATTAGATTAAACAATTGGAAGTTCATTATTTCTTGAAGTGTTTAGGGCTTCTGTATTTGAATCTGAGCTCTGAGTAACATCTGATCACTTTGTTCCACCTAGACCTTGATTTTTGCTCTTGTCCTCATGTTGATTCTCATGGATTCAAACCACTATTGAGTTATTGATAGTCTTTGCCTGTTTGTTCTGATCATTCTTCTTCTCTTCTCCCTCCTTTTGAGAACCTTTTGGATTTTGTTTCTCTCGGTCTTGCTATGTCTCATCAATTTCTTCATCCTTATCATTTGAAGAAGGAGGATCAAGGAATTTCCATCCTCTTTTCTTTTGTTGTCTTTTATTTGTCCTTTTCTTTGCTTCTTTCCATGTGTTCTGTAAGTTCCTATTTGATGGAAAATATGGCATCTAAAGGTAGTATTTTCAAAATCTAACCATTGTCTCCATTTTATGTCTTGATGTGTCAGGTGGATGTGATCAGGAAGGCCTTTTCTTAAATCCATCTCAACACATATGCATGCAAAAGTGGAGATATCTTTGTCCATTATTTCTCGATCCACCTTTAGGAACCTTCCCAAAGAGCTCCCAATGCCTTCTAGAAACTAGTGGTTCCAATAAGGGAGAAGAAGATTAGGTAGCCTTGCCCAAACTAGAATTTTTTTCACCACCATTGATTTGGCATCAAACCCAAGAAACGATGGGGTTATAAAGAGACTTGCCCTTCCCCAAAACCACGGTCCTTAAATTGTTCATGTTGTGTGATTTAATATGGCCCTCTTTATACCTCAACATTTTGTTGGCCATGCATAATTTAGTGTAGGTATAATCTCATTCAACAAACAGTGTGCACCTGCATACATCTCCCATTTAGGAGTTATAAGTGAAAGCTATACTATTCACCACTTCACATCCTTAAGTCTGAGAGATCAGTTATCCTCTCTTTTCTTATTCGGAATCATGTTTTGAATCTAGTGTATAAACACAGGTTGCTCGAAATTGGTCTAAAAGCATCAACCCCACTATATGAACTTTGTTTAGATAGAGTAGAGGCACACAGTTTATTTTACTCTTATTACTTCTCACAAGAAGTACATTGGTGAGCTCTCCATTCTTTTCTTCAAATTGTAAAGGTTCATGTTTGTGAGTTGTTACCCTTAGAACTTCATATGTATCTACACAGATATGTACATTAAGGTACACCTTTGTAAATTTTTACACATTAGTATGTTGAGATAGTGTTCATAAACTTACAATATCTTTCTATCATCAACCAAGAAGCACCAAGAATTGCTTCTAGATTTCCACTATGTATGTACACTAGGTGTACTTTTGGGTATCAGTTCATTGATATTTTTATAATACCATCATTATTAATGTATGATGCTCTTTTCAAAATTTATACAATATGTTGTATTACATTTATGCACCCTTCACAATCTCATCAAATAGATTGATTAGTACTTTACGTCTCTTGCATTTCTAAGTTACTGCATTGCTTTACTCAACTTGAATCCCCACAAATTCTAACTTATGTATGATGAATTAACTATGCATACTTTCCTGATAAATTTTAGTTGCCTCCATTAATGTGTAATTGGAAAATTTTCATATTAAATTACTTTATCCATGGGCAAGCCATATCCAAAGTAAATTATATCATTACCTGCATGTGCACTAATCAACATAGCCACATTAAATTTGGAAGACAAATTTTTAAGGTACTTAGTCTCATATTACGTACAATACTTGTCTTTCACGTCTCCCATCCCTTCTTAAGATTTTTTAACATAGATTCATTTCCTTAGTTATGTTCCTAATTAGAAAATGTGCAACTCATAATTTGATTCTGGTTAGAATAAGGTGATGACTTGTTACTAATTTACCTCAATGGGTTTGTATTTTATTAAACTTTTACCATGGAATAGAAAACACACACTCTCAAAATGTAAATAATAAAATGATGTGATGGCCACAGTAATAAATCCACCAATAGAGTTGTTGACTATCCTTCTCCCTGGTAGCTCTGAAGGTTGGAGCAAATGGAGGTTCTGAGGTGGTGTTGCACTGCACCTGACAGTCTAGGCTAACTTCCATGGCTCGGCTGACTCTGTCATGCCCGCCTCCTAGCCACGAGATCCCTGGAATTCCCTTACTATGCTCATCCTGCGTTCCACGTAGATCATAACCTTGACTGACTTGATCCCTATCAGTTAGTCATGGACCAAGACACTATTGGTTATTTTAAGGACCCTAATTCCCACAAGGAAATTTGGTATTGTTAGTGCACTGTTTCGGGTTCTATTTCTTTTGGCTCATCCATGCGCCCTCTGTCTACTACGAACATTGCACTAGACTGACCTGGGCCATTTGTGACCCACCCACCACCCGCTGTCAATCTTAAAGATGCCTCTAGCTTAGTCTCGTATTACGTACAAGACTTGTTTCTCACATCTCCCATCCCTTACTAGGATTTTTTAACATAGATTCATTTCTTTAGTTATGTTCTTAATTAGAAAATGTGTAACTCATAATTTGGTTCTAGGTATAATAAGGTGATGAATTGTTACTAATTTACCTCAATGGGTTTGTATTTTTACTAAGCTTTTTCCCTAGAAGAGAAACCATACAATCTCAAAATGTAAATAATAAAATGATGTGATGGCCATAGTAATAAATCCACCAATAGAGTTGTTGACTAGCCTTCTCCCTAAGTGGAGCTCTGAAGGTCAACGAAAATGGAGGTTTTGATGTGGTGTTGCACTGCACCTAATAGTTTAGGCTAACCTCCATGGCGCGTTTGACAATGTCATGCATGCCTCCTACCCGTGGGATCCCTGTCATTCCATTACTGTGGTCATCTCGCATTCTACACAGATCATAACCTCCACTAATCTGCTCCCTGTGGGTTAGTCATGGACCTGATACCATTAATTATTATGAGGACCCCAATCCCCACGAGAAAATTTGGACTAACTAGTGTGTCATTTCAATTTCGATTCTTTTGGCTCATCCCTATGCCCTATGTCTACTCCGAACATTACAATAGACTAACTTGGGC
Source organism: Pinus taeda (assembly GCA_000404065.3). Taxonomy (NCBI): domain Eukaryota; kingdom Viridiplantae; phylum Streptophyta; class Pinopsida; order Pinales; family Pinaceae; genus Pinus; species Pinus taeda. Next base: position 11,845 of record APFE031170798.1, on the reverse strand, counting down.
CATCTCTGACCCACCCACCACCCTCTGTCAATCTTAAAGATGCCTCTAGTTTGGACTGTTCTCTGCTTTCCCTGGTTACCTTGAACCTCCTCAGAACCTACCTGTAACCATACCCTACTTTCGACTCATCGCTGCCCCACCCACCTCATATCTCCGCCCCGCCCAGCAACCCTTCTTTCTCTAGAATCCCTCCACCTGGGTCTACTACCCACCAATTCCCTACATAGGTTGGAAGTGCACCTAATCATATTCGCCCGACACCCAGCACCCCCATCCACTCTGGCTGCTTCAGTACACTGGTCCCAAACCCTAAATCTACTCCTTCAACCCCCCACATGGTTAACCAGGGCATCAAGGGACTCCTACAGGATTACCCGACGAATCGCAGGTTAGACAAAGTTAATAATGGGTGGTGTTTGAAGGTTGTTGACAGGGATATCAACCTTTCCTTGGGGGAAGACCTCTCGATGGGGGAAGTAGTTGATATAGCCAAGAAGGTCCTTGTGGGCGGAGTTCGGGGCCAGAATTAAACTGTGGAGAGTCTACATCTCTCAACGTTGGAGATTTGGGGCACTTTACTTAAAGAGATGCCCACCATTTGAGTTCTCACGGGAGGGTGGTTCACCCTTAGATTTCATAGGGAAGAGTATACATACTAGATACCCTCAGGGTTTTGTCACATTGAATTAGCCCATGTATTGCTGAAAAGATGGGATCCTTTATTTGATCCTGAGAGGGAACATCTAGGAGTTGGGCTCCCACCACCAGGCTCTCCTTGATTTGCTTGGATTGGGCATCACACCCTATCAAGTTGAGCATAAGCCCTCCCAGGGGAGGCCATCCAAGATTTCCAAAGTCATCAAGATTGTTGGGGCAGATGTAGCCTAGGGCAGACAGAACACCATTGAAAGGGTACTTAGAGCACAGGACACCCTTGGCATTGTTCTCCCATGTAGTGGCTATCCTTTAATTGTAGGGGTTTAGCTAGCCCCTCTTAAAAATTAGCTATCAAGAGGCTCTTGGGAAATGAGCCATGTGATATTATTTTTCTACAAGAAACCCTGGGTAGATTTGAGCTAATTGTTAGGACTCTCCTAACCATCATGTCAAGATGGAATTTTCAAGCTCTGGATGCTGTTGGGAGATCGGGGGGTATTGCGCTTGGGGTAAACCTAGAATCCATCAAGGTCGCCTCTGCATGGGGAGGCCATGGATTCTTGGGTATGGATATATTTTGAGCTGAATTGGGCAGAAATCTCTATATTATGAACATATACGCCCCCAATCATAGTAGACTAGACTTCTGGCAGAAGATACTAGAGAACCCCCTGGTTGACCACTCCACTATACTAGGGAGAGATTTAAACTTCACCATCAGCCATGAAGAATCCTGGGGACACCACTCATAGTTGGATCCACTCTCAAATCAATTGGGATTACTTCTGGAGCAACACAGTCTTATTGGCATCCCTATGAACAAGAATTTGTCAACATGGTACAACAGAAGGACTCGAGAAGAAGCTCTCGGTAGGAGACTTGACAAGTTTCTCATACATGAAGACCTGATCACTTCCCTCACTAATTACAGATAGTGGGTGGGCACTCGTGGGATCTCAGATCATTCCCTTATCTGTTTGGATTGGCAAGCTCCTCTAAAAAACCCAGGGCTCCCTACAAATTTAACTTGACCTCGTTAAAGGAACCTGAATATCTCAAGTTGGTTACAGAATTTTGGAAAGCTCATCCCCTACCAAATGATCAGATGAAGGCCAATGGTTTTGGCTACAACCTGGTCATTCTCAAGAGAATATTCATTGATTGGACCAAGGGGAAAAAGTCCAGGGAGGAGCATACCCTCTGTGAAATTAAAATCAGTTGGCCTCACTAATGGATGATCAAGGCAGAGGGTACACCTCTATCGAAGCAATGCTACACCTTATGGACTTAGAAGCCCACAAATCCAAGTTCCTGCTAGAACGGGAAGAAACATGGAGACCAAGAAGCAGAGAAATTTGGTTACAAGATGGGGATGGCAACACTAAATTCTTTCATAAATATGCCAATGTAAGAAAATCCAACAATACTATTTGGTAGATGCCTACCAAATAGTGACTAATTAGTAAATCCTATAATCAACTCACTAGGTTGGGGAACACTCACTTCAAGTATCTTTCAAAGCCACACCAGGCACAACTCTTATTGACATTACCTACATTCTGGGGCATTATCCTAGACTTGTGGAGCCAAACTCAAAGAAAGACCTCATCAAACCTGTAACTATGGGGGAACTGGAAAGTACCGTGAAGTGGTTTAAGGACAAAAGTCAGGGTGAGATGGTTGGTCCATGGAATTCTATCTTACTTTATTTGACATTATTGGCTTGGACCTACTCAATGTGATCGAGGAATGTCGCTCATCAGGAAGAATGTATGAAGCTATAAATTCTACCTATATCACCCTTATACCCAAGACAGACTCCCCACTATCTTTCAATTATTTCCGGCCTATATCCCTCTATAATTGCCTATAAAAAATTATTGCCAATATAATTGCCAATCACATCAAGCCGATCCTATTAAACAACATATCCTTTGAACAATTTTCCTTCCTACACAACCATAAAATTAAAGAGGCCATTGGTACAACACAAGAGGCCCTCCACTCCATTAAATAGAAGAGCGTTAAAGGGGCTATTCTCAAAATTGACCTCTCAAAGGCCTTTGATTGGGTCAGCTCGATATTTATCAAGATGATCCTTACACACTTGGGCTTTCCACATGCCTTCATTAGATAGATCATATGTTATATCACAATTGTATCCTTCAAAACTTTAAACAATGGATCAGCCTACCATTTCTTTCAAGCGGAGCAAGGAATCAGGTAGGGATGTCCACTCTCCCCACTACTTTTCCTTATTGTACTGGAAGGTTTAAGTAGGCTGATTGCTTTAGAAAAAAGAGTCGGGAGGCGCAAGGGCCTCAATATCACAGAACAATGCACACTTATGCATTTTCCTTTTGTGGATGATATTTTGATATTCTTAGATGGAGGTATATAGGACAACAACACCCTCTCTAAAGTGTTGCAACTAGTTTGCGCTGCAACAACGATGGAAATTAATGGGGCCAAAACCACTATTACTTTATCATCTTGCTCTCAATAGGAGACCTATCAAGCATATCACAGCTGCCCCTTCCAAATCATAATACTAGAGGATGGTTTGAAGTACACTGGCTTCAAGATTAAAGCAGATGGATACAAAATTACATATTGGACCTAGTTGGTTGCCACGGTGGAAAAAATATTAGACAATTGGAGCCATCAGTTACTATCCAAAGCTGGTAGACTGGTGCTCTTAAAATTTGTTCTAGAAGCAACCCTGGTCTACTAGATGTCCCTAGTGTGGATTCGCCAAGTTATCTTACACAGGATTCAGTGATTATGTTTCCATTTCTTATGGAAGGGACACAAGGATGGGAAACAACTTGCATGGGTCAAATGGAACAGAATTGCAGTCCCCAAAAAATTGGGAGGTTGGGACCTTAAAAATATTTTTGTGTTCACACAAGCACCTGTGACCAATCTAGGATGGGTTTTCCTAAAGCACAAAATCCTTCGGATAGAGGTGGTTACATATAAATATATCTAGCCTTGTTAAATTATGGACTAGATAAGGTTACCTGCTTGGAACAGGAAAGGAATATTAGTGATTTGGAGAGTTGTCATTCACACCCCACCCATTATAAGAAGTGGTCTTACTTAGCATATTGGCAATGACATGTCTATACACATTGGAGCTGATCCATGGATTGGATGCGACAACTTACACAATCTCTCTCTTAGGTTGATTTATTCCCTTAATCGTAGTGGAGTGGCAACCATTGCACAAATTGGGGATTTATTAAATACAACCATATATCAACAATATTGGCTATCAGAGGAGGCCCTTGATATACTAGAACAGTGGCATATGGAGTGGAGGAGAAACGTTGCAGCTTTAATAGAATCCTATGTGAGACTTAGGAATGTTCATGATGAAATGATATGGGCCCTTGCTCAGAAGGGGACTTAGACACCAAAGGATGGTTACCCTATTATACATGCTTGCCATAAGCCTATCTAATTGTGAAGCTGGTGGAGTTAGTTATGGAAGTTGAAAGGCCCATTACGCACATGTCTCCTGATGTGGAACATAATCATGTACAAGACCCCATCTAGAACAAATATCAGGAAACACTCTTTTTAGGGACGCTCCTCGTGTGTGTTATGGCGTGGGGAGTAGAAATCAAATCACCATATGTTTCTCTCCTACCCCACAACTTAGTATATCTAGGAGCAGGTGATGCATACACTATATATATCTCAGGGATGGGTTGGTGATTATATACTAAATGCCTAGAACAACAGGTGTACTGAAGCCCCTAATCCAAAAACTCGAAATCTCCCTTTAATTATGTGTTGGCACATATGGATGAGCAGGAACAACAACATTTCTCATGGGAAGCAAATAATTTGGCCACTCATTATCCCTATGCAATAGTTACATTGGAATCCCATATGATAAACTGGTTTCCATGGTTCATACCATCATTCCAGAGGTTATAGACAAATTTCATCCTTTGGCCTACTTCGACAGTTCTGCACAAGACCAAGGGTGTGGTGGTGGCATTATCCTATATATATCTAAGACACATATCTTCCATATTTGCATGAGGTTGGGGGTGGAACAAATAATTTTGCGGAGCTCCTAACACTTCATCATCCCTTATACTTGCATTAAACAAAAACTGTAGGAATTTACAAGTCTTTGGGGACTCCAATATTGTTATTAACTAGTTCAACTACACTTCTACATACGATGCTCATACTCTCTGAACCATATTAGATGATGTATTTTTTTTTAAAAACTCATTTTGATCATATTTCATGTGCTCATATCTACAGGGAGCACAACGAACTTTCGGATCATCTTTCAAAAGCAGCAATGCACCATCACAGAGGGGAATGGTTGATCCGTGACCATAGACCAGAGCAGATCTACCATTACTTCCATAGACCATATATCGATCAGGATCTATAGAGGGATGATAGGCCCTAACTTATTTTCAGTTCTATCTATTGACTACAGAACAGTAATCACCATGGGTGAAAATTTGAAAACTTTTTGAAATTATGTATATATAATGTATATGATCAGATATAGGATGCATACCTTCCTCTAGGTTTTTTGTATAGACTCCTTCAGATCTTAACAAATTACATATGACTATGGTCACTCGCTCTGCATATGCCTATGGCATTTGCAACATGTAATTTTCCTTGATAATGAAAATTATGATACTTTTCCCTAGAAAAAAAATAAATCCACCAATCATTATTACTTATTGAGTTCATCAATTTTGTCTTTCCTTTGCATTACTCTTTCCCTCCTAGAGATTTATCTCATTCCCATATAGTTTTCTAGGGAGTCTCTCTTCCTCCCCTGCATTATATCTATCTAAAACCTTCATTAATTCCAGTTTTCTCATATATATGTATACATACATATATATATATAGATATAGATATACTCTTTTAAGAATTTTATTTAATGATTTTTAAAATAAACATAGTTTTTTATTTCACCTATATGGTATCTAACCAGAGCCAAATAGACCACAGATTCTCCCTCATACATGGTAAGTTTTTCTTTGATTTTATCATAATTTAGTTGTGAGAATTTATGATTCCTTCACATATGAAAGCACATCCATGCAACTCATTATATCCCCATAATGAGTCCTACATGTAAGTCACACTTGCCAATGTACAATCTAAAGTAATCATATCCTTCTCATATATGTATTGCTTGTTATCAAGAGTTAATATTACATAGTATGCTCGTCATGCCTTACCATGATTACCAATGGTTTAATTATCCTGTTCTACTATGCATAACTCAAAGCATCACTTTTCAATCATGATATAAGAGAGTTTAACCAAAGCTTAAATTTTGAATTCTTGACAATGAATAAACTTTTTAAGCTCCCCAACTATGAGGGAACACAATAAAATTAACTTATTTGCTGGAAATACTGAGAGGGGGGATGAATCAGTATTTATTATTTTTTATTCTAGTGATTTCCAAAAGCATATATAGATATGTATATGTATACACAAAACACAAAGATCAATAATCGAAATAAATGCTTTTATTAAAAATCAAGAAAGTGCAATGAAATAAATACAATATAAGTATAAATATGATTGTGAATTAGTTGCCAAGCTCCAACTTGGACTTCAGTGAGGCTCCAACCTCTAGAGCGCCAACTCTGTTTTGCAGTGGTTCTGTACTTAGGAGGACCTACCCCCAATGAATTCAATCCTGTTCAATTCTGAGGCTCCAAATCTTTGGCTCCAACCCAACTTTTTTATACACTGGTATGCTGCTGCACTCTATTCAACTTCTGCTACCCCTTTTTCCTCTACTACTTCCACTATCTCATACTCAGGGTATTCAACACAACAACCACACCTCTCATTCTCTTTTTTTTTAGGTTTTTATACATTCTCATGCCTTTGCCCATTCGTTTCCGCTTGCTCGCTAGCTCTTTGGCTTCCTCCTCGCTCGCTTGAGCTTCGGCTTCCTCAACACTCGCTTGACCTTCTCGCTTCCCTTCTCCATTCGCTTTAGCTTCTTATGCCATGTCATCCATTTATCGCAATTACCGCTTTCGGAAGTTCGCACATAACACAGTCGATTGTCGATGGCTAATTCCCCTGCTGGACGCGATATTATATAAAATGCAGTTGATATTCTCGTGAGGTCCAACCTTATTGCAATTGACAATCGCAAGGAAAGGGCCGCTTAATACTGTGTTCCCTTTTCTCTAAATTCCCGATGCGATAATCGCTATCGACGATTGCAAAGGTCCACTTGGCACTTCATGACTTCCGCTCCTGATGCGTTGGATGCGATATAACAATAAACAAAAGTTAATATACCTATCGGGTCCGCAACCTTATCACAATCGGGGGTTTCCCTTGGCGGAGGTCCGATGCGATATCACTATTGACAATCGCAAGTCACACAGGGTCAGGTCTGATGCAATATCGCTATCCACAATCGCAAGTCACACAGGCTCAGTTTCAATGTGATATCGCTATCTGCGATCACAAGTCACATATGATCAGGGCCTTACACACTCGTGATACCCACTCTGAAATGCCGATGTGATAATCGCTATCACAAATCGCAAAGGTTCAGGGCTCGACGGCTTGGGATGTAGCAACGGATGCGATAGTTGTTAATGCATATATGCATGGGTTTTGCCTCCGATAGCTCTCGAATGTGTAATTTGATTCCTCTGATGGCTCTATTTTGGCTCTGTTTGTTGTGGTGGCAGTTGCACGCATATGCGTGATAGTTGTTAAATGCATTCGTATAAGCTCTCGGATCATTGTTTGTGTCCTCTGTTGCTTCGATGGCTTTCTGCGTCGTCTGTTTGCTTTGTCTACACCTCTGTTGCTCCGATGGCTCTACTTGTAGCTGTTACCTGCATACATATAAGTTCTCCGATGACTTATTTGCATGCCTCCATTGGCTATGTCACCTCTTTGTGTCGTTTGATCCTCTGGTGGATCCTCTTCTTTTGCTCTGTCTCCTTCCTTGAATATTGCCATATTCACATCAATGACAATATGTGTCCAACAATCTCCCCCTTTGTTATTGATGGCAATATTCTTCTGCTCTGTCCCCCTTTGACATCAATGGCAAAGGAATGCATATGGACTCCTCCTGTCAAACTACTGCCGCTGTTCTGCTACATCTTTATGAATGGACTTGAGTGATGATAAAGAAATAACCCCCATCTTTTGACGCAGATGTTCGAATGTTTCTTGAGGAAGAGGCTTTGTGAAAATATCAGCTATCTACTCCTTAGTACTGATATATTCCAAGACAATGTTTTGTTTAGCTACTTTCTCATGGAGGAAATGATACTTGATTGGTATATGTTTGGTTCTTGAGTACATCACTAGATTTTTGCTAAGCCTGATAGCACTTATGTTGTCAGAATGGATGGTAATTGGTTGATCTGTACATATGTTGAGATCTTTTAGAGCTTCCTTCATCCATAGTATCTGAGTATAACAGTCTGCTGCAGCAATATACTCGGCTTCGGCTGTGGATAATGATATGGATGATTGTCTTTTGCTGAGCCACGATACCAAACAGTCTCCAAGGAAGAATGCATTTCCACTAGTACTTTTCCGATCATCTATACTTCCAGCCCAATCAGCGTCGATGTATGCAGTTATAGTCAGTATTGAGTTCTTTGGGTACCAAAGATCGAAATAAAAAATTCCATTTAGATATCTGAGAATTATTTTTACAGCTAATAAATGGGATTGTTTGGGAGCATATTGAAATCTTCCCACCATTCCTACTGCTTGCATTATGTTTGGTCGTGTAGTTGTTAAGTATAGAAGGGCTCCAATCATTGACCTGTAACGAGTTGCATGTACTAGAGGGGAATCATCATCTTTGCTCAATTTGCAGGTTGTGGTAATAGGTGTGCTCACGGGTGCACAATCCTCCATTCCATATTTTTTGAGCATGTCTTTTGGATATTTGGCTTGAGATATACACAATCCTGCTCTGGTTTGAGATACTTGAAGTCAAAGGAAGTGGGACAACTCTCCTATCATTTACATCTCAAACTCTTTTTCCATGCTTTGAGAAAACTCATGGCTCATTTCATCATTATTACTAGCAAAAATCAGATCATCGACATAAATAAGAGCAACTAGTAACTTCCCTTGATCTGTATTTATGTATAGATTGCTTCCAGCCACTCGCTTTTTGAAACCTTGTTGTTGTAGATAGTTATCGAGTCTTGCATACCAAGCTCTAGGAGCTTGTTTCAAGCCATATAAAGCCTTTTTCAATTTACAGACTAAGTCCTTTCCTGCTGTTAGATCAAAACCTTCTGGCTGCTCCATGAAGACTTCCTCCTTGAGTTCCCCATTTAGAAATGCTGATTTCATGTCCATTTGATAGATTTTGAATCCTTTTGCGCAAGAAAATGCCAAGAACATCCTGATAGCTTCCATATGGGCCACTCGTGCAAATGTCTCTTCAAAGTCAACTCCAATTTGTGAATAGCCTTTGCAGACAAGTCTTGCCTTGTTTCTGATAACCTGTCCTTCCTCATTCATTTTATTTTTGAACACCCATTTAGTTCTTTTTATGTTTATGTCCTATGGACGAGGTACCAGCTCCCAAGTCTTGTTCTTCTCAATTTGGGACATTTCTTCTTCCATGGCTTTTACCCATTGAGGATCCTTACTTGCTTCTGCAAATGTTTATGGTTCTGTCATAGATAGGAGGGCAATGACTTTTCTCTTGGGTGTGATTGATGTCCTTCTTCGGGTCTACACTCCTTCATCTTTATCTCCAATGATCTACTCTTCTAGATGATGTCCTTGGACATACTTCATCTTTGAAGGCGTATTAGGTGGTTCTGTTTCCTCTTCTTCTTCTTCTTCTTCTTCCTCATTTATTTCATCTTCTTCAATGAGAAAGTCATTTTCCTGTTCTTCAATTTCCCTTTCTGGAAGATCTTCATCAACCTTTACATCAATGCTTTCCACTATTTTCTTCAGTCGATAATTTTAGCACTTGTAAGCCTTGCTCCGTGTAGAGTATGCAAGAAATATCCCTTTATCAACCCAAGAATCAAACTTTTCGGGTGAGCCATCATTTATTTTTATGAAGCACTTGCTTCCAAAGATCTTGAAGTACTTCACCGAAGCAGGTCTTCCTTTCCATAGCTCATAAGGGGTTTTTTCATAATTTGGTCTTAACTGAGTTCGATTCAGTGTATAGACAGTTGTACAAATGAATCCAACCATATCTTTTAATGCATTGGTGGGAATTACCACTCCTCAAACCATCAAGATAGAAGGACAAATCAAGAAGAAAAAGTTAATAGTGTTGATTGATTCAGGAAGTACCCACAATTTATTCATTGTAAGGTAGCAAAAGAATTGAATTGCTTCCTATATCCATCACCAGAGTGTCAAGTGATGATTGCAAAT
>APFE031170789.1:183585-260537 GCA_000404065.3 Pinus taeda | reverse complement strand
TACTTGCAAAAGTTAATGAAGCCATAGGTAGAGCTAGACAAAACACGGATTCGAATATTGATTCAGAATTATGAGCAACTCCCTCCACTCATCACCAGTATTGAAGCTTCCTACGCATGGTTGTTCAAGAGTCTGGATGTCATTGTGAGGACACATAGGATCCCTTCAATTGGAACCCTCACTCAGGCCATGAAGAAGAACCAAGTCATGCTAGAGGTCGACAGGTACATAGAGTAGTTGATGCGAGAGGCCATCAACAATAACTTGCAGCTTAGCGTATAAAACATGCAAAAGTACACCGGTGGTCTAGCCACATTCAGGACAATGTTGTGCATGCTTCAAGATGAGCTAGACATAGGTTCCAAAACTATATATCCAGAAGCCATGGAGGAAAGAGTCTTTCGAGAAAGACATCACCAAACAATACAACGACACAATAGTGTAGTACCAATCTTGGTATCAGTTTGTCACTAAATACCATCAAGAAGATGTTGCCAAGTTGGTGTTTCCCCAAGACCCTGAGTGATGATGTTTGTCTTGTCAGGCTAACTCAAGCCTATTTTTTCCCACATGGGTATATGTGAAAATTGTATGGTTATTTGTAAATATATTGTAAGTCAAATTCCAAGTGTCATTAGTGGAATGTGAACAATCACTATGTAATGTGAAGAGTCATGAGGGTAGCCAAAGAATCAAAGGGGAATTTCAAGGGTTACCCCACCCTTTGTTATATATAGAACCTCATAACTCATAGTATAGGTTTTTGGGAGCGATGATTTTGGATAGAAATTTCTTATTGAAGGATTGGAGGGTATTGTGATGAGCCTTGACTTCTCCAAAATGTAGAGCGATTACACATCTTTAGAGGAGCAGGCGGTGTTGACTGTAATGTTCCACTATTGGGGTTAGTGGCTATCAATGGTGTATGCATGGATGGAAATTTCACTTAATAATATAACCGAGCCAACACATTTTCATGCATATGTTGTTATTGTAGTTCAAATATTTTGGTTATTTTAGCAAAGTATGTTATTTAACTTACACATTTGTGTATGAACTATTTTGTATATGATTGTATGAATCTTGTTGATGACATGTTGTTGTGCTAACCTGTCACTTTGGATTGTGGACTATTCCGCTTCCAACCTGTGATGTCATTCCTCTCATGTGTTCCTTTCAGGCTGGGTACTATTACATGCTTCTAAGGGACACACTTCCTTTTCCCCCTCTATGTGTTAGAATCCCCATGCATCTCACTTGACTCGCTACAAGGTCACACACTTGCGTCGGAAAATGTTATCATGCTTATCTCTGTGCACTACCATGGTCAAGGCACTACTTTACTACCCACTATTGGTACTCCTACTCCAAATGGTCTGAGGTCTAGTTAGGGCTTCTAACATGGGAGATCCCATGACATGCTTGTGGGTCCAGCACCATAAAAATTTATGGTGCTAGAAGGAGGGCTAGATGACAAGTTGAGCCCTCAAAATATGTTTTGAATCTTTAAGCTGGCTTGGGTATGACTCCTGATCTGAAAATTACTCATGAGTGATCTCAGTTAATTAATTAATGAATGAAGGTATTACAAACTTATGTGCTGGTGTGTGTCTATGTTATCTTAGGCAACAGATTGATCAGATTGCAAAATACACAGACATTGGAAAATGGAAAACAGTAAGAGAAACATAGTAAGCAAATGCAAAACACAACAATTTAATGAGTTAACCCAATCCTCCTGGGCTACGTCTTCAGTCTAGCTTTCAGTGGTGGCCTTATTTATTGTGTCTTTAAAACAATTTTACAATGAGGAGCTCAATTTGAGTCTCCTGAAATAGATGATACTTATCAGGGTGGTTCTTGGATTCCCCAAGCCACTAGAGTGCACAAACTCCCCCTTACTAAGTCTCATCCTCAACTGGTCTGAATGGGATGAGTCCAATTTGGTACTCGACTCTCGACAAATCTCCTCACAGGGATTGTTTGAATCTCTCAAGCCTTCTATCTGCTCGATGTCGCCTTAGCTCTGCAGGTCAGCTCGGCTCTCTGTTTTCCGCTTCTCTCTTCTTCTTTCTTCTTCACTGTCCTCTGTTCTCCTCTATTCTCCTCTTTGTCTATTCTTGGCTTAAAGCCAACTTGTCTCATGATTGTTCACTTCCTCTTCTGCCTCTTCGGATCGCTTGCTTCTGTTCGCTTGGAATTCCCTGCCTTTGCGTCATCACCACTGTGTAACGTCTCACAGGGAAGTGGCCACTTGTCCTCTCACGAACTGTGCCAACTCTTCCTCAAGTGGTTCGGTATTTCAGTTACTCTGTGTAATAATTCATCCACCAACTCAACGGTCAAATTAGACTTTAAATTCCACATGCCGTAGCTTATTTTCTCCCATCGAATCTGGTTTCCCATCGGGCACAATCTCTGCCATTAGATCTAGAGTCCCTAGATCCTATGGTGTTCACTCTTATTGCACGGTTGACTTGCTCAGACATTAGCCCACAATGAGAGGTTGTTTTCTCTCTCCTCCGCCGAACATGTGTCGTGCAATGTATGGAATTGCTCGTCCCTCTAACAATTCTGCTTACTACCCAAAACGCCTCCGATATTCTGTGGATTTTGGAGCGCGGGACCCACCTTTCAGTTTTAGCGCTTTTCCAATGGTTTTCGGCTTCCCTTGTGACCGAGCACTTGGGGCTATTCCTTCTCTAGGGGTTTTGCCCAACGATGCGCGATTAGCATTTAGCGCTAATTGAGCATCAGAAACAGCCTCCATTTTCCGATCCGTACTTTCTAACTGCTAGTTTGCATCATGCACAGTCTCCATGGGCCTTAGCCAACACACTTTGACTGAGGTCCTCGTCATTCCTTGCTGGCTACAAACTGCCACTATCTAGAGGTCCTTCCTGATAGCTCTTTTTTCACAAGTTTCTGAAGTCTGTCATGATTTGATATAGTCATAGAGTTCTAATAATTTTCATGGATCCAATTTAGATCATGGCCTTCCCACTGAAAAAGCTTTTGGACTACCAAAAGTCGGTTTTCAAGCATCGACTAAGTGAGGGTACAATTGTCTCACTTGTCCAATCTCTATCCACTTTGCACTGCTCAGCTTTGAACCCTTGAGCCCAACTCTGAGGTACTCAACATCTCCCCTGCGCGTCATTCTCACCTTCTTGTCCAGAACTGTGTCTTCCTGCAATTCATTAAGATATTTAGGTAACATGTCATCAATAGAAGGCAATTGACTCTGCTCCTTGGGATCCTCAATTAATGAAGGTTCAAACAATCTCAAGCAATCTACATTTACGGCTGAGTAGATGTGCATGTAAGCTGGTAGATCAAGGCGAAAAACATTCTCACCATTTTTCTGAAGTATCCTGAAAGATCCATACCTGATAGGTTTTAGCTTTTTACCTTCACCTTGCATTCTGTCCTTGCTGATATACAGCCAAACTTGGTCACCAAATTGGAAACTAAGATCCATCCGATGCTTGTCATGCCTTGCCTTGTATTTCGGTTCGCTCTTTTCCAGCTATTCCTGTACTGCCTAGTGGATCTCTTGGATTTGTTCAATGAACCTAGTTGCCCTGTACACATCACTGTGTCCCTCAACTGTGGTGTCTTTACCAAAGAAAAAATCCAAAGGAGACCTTGGTGTGAAACCAAAACAGGTCTCAAAAGGAGATCTTTGCGTAGAAGAATGTTTTTTCTCTGTTGTAAGCATGTTGCACACAACGCAAATGTTCATCCCAAAATTTAAGATGCTTGCTGCAATATCCCCTGAGCAACTGGATCACTGTCCTATTGACTACTTCGGTTTGGCCATCAGTTTGTGGATGGAAAGCTGTGACTTTCTTTAGTTTGGTGTCCATCAATTCCCACAAACTTGACCAAAAATTTCCCACAAATCGGTTGTCTCGATCAGATACAATGGAAGTGGGTAATCCCAAATGAACCCATACATGTTGAAAGAACAGTTTTGCAGTTTGTTCAGCTGTAATCTTTTTATTACAAGGTATCAATATACACATTTTGTTGAACCTATCCACAACAACATACAGATAATCATGTCCTTTCCTAGATTTAGGTAGTCCAACAAAATCCATAGAAACACTTTCCCAAGGGTGAGAAGGAACTGGTAATGGGTGTACAAGCCTAGTTTTCTATTGCTGGGCTTGCTTTTAGCACACATAGTACACCCTCTTACATATCTAGAAACTGTCTCATTCATTTTCGGCCAATAACAAAATCTTTGCAGCTTGCAAATGTTTTACTTACCCCAAAGTGACCTAATATTAGAGAAGTATGTGGTTCTCAAATTATCTTTACTCTTTCAGTTTGTGGAATGCATAACTTCCCACAATGGTATAGGAGTCGGTCCTTTACATGATAATCCAATTCTTCTACTCGTTTTCCTTGACTTAAAGTTGCATATACATATTTGAAATCTATATCTTGAGCATATTGTTAAATGTAACTCTCATGTAACACAGAATTATGCTTAAGTATAGTAGATGCATTTATAATGGGTCTAGATAACATATCTGCAACTTTATTATGTATGCCCTTTTTATATCTGATGACCAAATGAAACTGTTGTAGAAAACCCATCCATCTATAGTGTCTTGATTGTTGCAACTTAGTTTGGGAGTGTAGATATTGAAGTGGTTGATGATCAATATGTATTACTGTCTCTTTGCGCATTAAGTAATGTTTCCACTTTTTCACTCTCTGTACTAATGCATACAATTCTTTATCATATGTAGGATAGTTAACTACTGTAGAATTAAATGTCTCAGAATGATAAAATATGAGTTTACCGTGTTGTGTCAACACTACTCCCATGGCATAGTCACTGGCATCTGTTTGGATCTCAAATGGTCATTGAAGATCGGGCAGTGCTAGTACAGGTGTTGTACTAATCTTTTCTTTCAAGGTGTCGAAGGATTTCTGCTATTTGCCTCCCCACTAAAACACCTTTTTCAATCCTATTAAAGCATGTAAGGGAGCTGCAATTAAGGAAAAGTTAGAAATGAACTTTCTCCAGTATTGTGCTGCTCCTAAGAAGCTCCTAACTTCTGTAGCAGATTTGGGTTTAGGCTAGTTCACAATGACTGCCACCTTAGAGGGATCTATTTTCAATTCACCACCCTCTACTATATATCCCAAATAATTCAAAGATGTTTTGCCAAATTCACATTTTGAGAGTTTAACATAAAGTTTTTCTCTTTTCAAAACATCTAGTGTCTTCTTAACATGCTTTAAATGTTCTTCCCATGTTTTGCTAAATATCAGAATGTCATCCAGATACACAATAACAAAATCATCAAGAAAAGGTCTAAGTACACCATTCATTAATCTCATGAAAGTAGTAGGATAATTAGTCAAGCCAAAAGGCATAACCAGCCACTCATACAATCCCTGCTTTGTCTTGAAAGTAGTCTTCCATGCATCTTGTTCTGCCACTCTAACCTGGTGATATCCATTATGCAAGTCTAACTTGGAAAAATAAACAGCGTCTTTCAATTTATCTAAGAGATCATTTATACGAGGAAGGGGATAACGATCTTTTATTGTTATCTTATTCAGTGCTTTGTAATCAATGCACATTCTCCACGAGCCATCTTTCTTTCTCACCAAAACGATTGGTGACCCACATGGTGATGTGTTAGGTCTGATGAACCCCTTCTCGAGCAACTCCTACACTTGCTTCTTGATTTCTGCATTCTCTAAAGCAGACAACCTTTTATACCTGTGGATGCAATAGTTGTTTCATCTCCTGAGTCTAACCCCAAATCTTTCTGAATAGCTGCAGCAGTCTTCTTTTAATTGCCCTCGAACTTCTGAGGTGTTAGCTCTGGATGCAGAATCCAACAATGCTCATCATCATGCCCATCCTTCTTACAGTAAGTGCATGAAGACTTGCTCTTATTTGCAGTGTTACCCTTCCTTGCTTTCCATTTCTACTTTCTTTTCTCCTTATTCTTGCTTGCAATGGGTTGGGATGATCCCCCAACTTCTGGACTTCCATTCTTTCTTCTAGCTTCTAGATGAGTAGCTTGTACAGATACCTCATCTATACTAGTGGGATTAAACATGAGGATAGTGTGCCTCATGTAGCTGTGTAGACCACCAATGTACTTCAACAGAGTCTCGGGTGAGTCTAATGAGATTCCTAGAATCAATGCTCTCTTTCTAAATTCTTGGGTGTATCCTTATACACTTTTCCCTTTCAATTGTCGAAGAGTTTGCTAGCTCATCATGGCTTGTTGCATGTAGTCCAATGGATAGAATTGCTTTTTGATTGCAGAAAAAAATTCACTCCAGAAAAAAATAGTCTTACCATGTCTCTTCATGTCAGCTTGGGTCTTGCCTTCCCACCAAACCAAGGCAGTGCCTCCAAGGCGTAGGCTTGCCAGCTGAATCTTGCTCTTGTCTGAGTCAATACTCTGCACTCTGCAATAAACATCAATTTTTCTAATCCAATTGTCCAGCTTTTCTGCATTCAACTCTCCATCATATATAGGTAAATCAAATTTAACATCTAATTTAATCAAAAATGTCTTCTTTTTATGTTTAGGGCTATTAGGAGGTGTGAGAAAGCATTCCTCTTTCCCTTTGCCTTTTGAGTGGTCATGGAGGAGAGACTCATCTTCTCCTTTGTCTTGTTTGGAGCCTGATGAATCTTTATCCTTATGTTTTCTAAAGTCCTTATACATTTCCTCTACCATGGACCTTATGGCTAGGAAACTATCTATGAATCGAGGGTCTCACCCCACAAAAACTTCCTCTAACATTGTCTTCTGAGGATAGACTCTCCCAATTTCAGGATTAGTTTCGACCAACTCTCGTTCTCCTAATTTGAGGTTTGATCTAGTTAGCATTCAACAACTAAATCCAACACAAGCTTGTCTAACCTTGACAGCCTAAAGATCTGATACCACTTGATCTGAAAATCACCCATGAGTGATCTCAGTTAATTAATTAATGAATGAAGGTATTACAAACTCATGCACTGGTGTGTGTCTATGTTATCTTAGGCAACGGATAGATCAGATTGCAAAATACACAAACACTGGAAAATAGAAAATAGTAAGAGAAACATAGTAAGCAAATGCAAAACACAACAAGTTAATAAGGAGTTCACCCAATCCTCCTGGGCTATGTCTCTGGTCCAGCTTTCAGTGGTGGCCTTCTTTATTGTGTCTTTAAAACATAGTTTTTAAAATGAAGAGCTCAATTTGAGTCTCCTGAAGTAGATGATGCTTATCAGGGTGGTTCTTGGATTCCCCAAGCCACTAGAGTGCACAGACTCCCCCTTACTAAGTCTCGACCTCAACTAATCTGAATGGGATGAGTCCAATTTGGTTCTCGGCTCCCGACAAATCTCCTCACAGGGATTGCTTGAATCTCTCAAGCCTTCTGTTTGCTCGATGCTGCCTTAGCACTGTCGGTCAACTCGGCTCTCTATTTTTTGCTTTTGTCTCTTTTGTCTTCTTCTTTCTTCTTCACTATCATCTGTTCTCCTCTTTTCTCCTCTTTGTCTGTTCATGGCTTAAAGCCAATTTGTCTCATGATTGTTTTCTTCCTCTTCTGCCTCTTCGGATTGCCTATTGCTGTTCACTTGGAATTCCTTGCCTTTGCGTCATCACCACTGTGTAACGTCTCACAGGGAAGTAGCCACTTGTCATCTCATGAACTGCACTAGCGCTTCCTCAAACGGTTCGGTATTTCAGTTACTCTAAGTAATAATTCATCCACCAGCTCAGCGGTCAAATTAGACTTCAAATTCCACATGTCGTAGCTTATTTTCTCCCATCGAATCTAGTTTCCCATCAGGCGCAATCTCCGCCATTAGATCTGGAGTACCCAGATCCTTCAATGTTCACTCTTATCGCGCAGTTGACTTGCTCAGAAGTTAGCCCGCAATGAGAGACGGTTTTCTCTCTCATCCGCCGGACATGCATCATGCAATGTATGGAATCGCTCGTCCCTCTGACAATTCCGCTTACTGCCCAAAACGCCTCCAATATTCTGCTGGTTTTGGAGCACGGGACCTGCCTTTGGGTTTTAGCGCTTTTCCCACAGTTTTCAGCTTCCCTTGTGACTGAGCACTCGAGGCTATTCCTTCTCAAGGGGTTTTTCCCAACGATGCACAATTAGTACTTATGGCCTCCATTTTCTGATCCAGACTTCCTAATTGCTAGTTTACGTCCTACACGGTCTCCATGGGCCTTGATCAATGTGCTTTGACCGAGGTCCTCGTCATTCCTTGCTGGCTATAAACTACCACTATCCAAAGGTCCTTCCTGATAGCTCTTTGTCACAAGTTTTTGAAGTCTGTCATGATTTGATACAGTCATAGAGTTTTGATAATTTTCATGGATAAACTCCTGGGTGATACCCAAAGACCACCCCACTCAATGAATTTTCACATCATTCATGACTTACATTACAATCTCAACTCTAACATGTTTTTCTCATGCACATGATTTTGAAGTGTCGTAGGATGTCAACGACAACTTGTCACGAATCAAGTACAACGGTGAAGGCGGAGCAACCCTGTTGAGACATGGAGTTGCCTTCTTAGGCTTCTGTGAGAGGAATGAAGTCCCTACAGATGACGTTTCCTGTGGGTTGTTTGCTTACACGTTCAAATGGCATGTTGAGCAATGGTGTGGCACATTTCCCACAACCTCTATTCACTCATATGATCATATCATCAGAGAGTTAATCCATTCCTTTTATATTTATAACCGTAAATCACTCAACAAAAAAATTCTAGAATTATGGAAAGCACCTAATGAATATATTGCGCAACTTTGGGAATGCTTCTCTAATCTCGCTTTTTAAATCCCTGAAGATGAAATTGATTCAAAATTTCTCAAGGAAGTATTTCAGTATCTTCTTCACGTATCTGAAAATCCACATGAGTTTGAATAATCTGAACCCCTCTTGGAATACCTCGATGTTAGAGCTTCCAAATCTAAGATAGACAAAGTTGTTGTCACAAGTGAACCTTCATCCTCTTCTCATCCAAAAACTCTAGCTCTGTAGGATGAGGTGGGAGAATTTGTGAACCCATCTATTGAATTGTCACATCCTCCCACCCCACTTGCTCTAAACATTTGCGTAGATTTGGACTGCAACCCTAATGGTTGTCATGAGGTCTTAGTTGAAAATAATTAATATTATTTTGTATTAATGGAGAAATGGTTACACAAGTTGTAACGTATCTCCTTAGTTTAGGAGTTTGGTTGCAACTTCCTAATCTCTAGTAATGTACTTAATGATGTAATTACTCATTTCATGGATGTAGAGTGTACGAAGAGAGTTCTCTTTGTTTGAGTGCAGTCTCTAGGTGCAGTACTCACTTGTGAGCTGCAACTCCTTTTTCAATTCAAGTCTGATTTTTCTCTTGGTATCAGAGCTCTATTTTTATTTTGGTATTAGAGCACAGAGTAGGGACAGCCTTAATTTTTTTTTTAGGATGCATCATTGATTATAGAACTGTAGTAGCGGTGGAGTATATAAAAGCATTCGTAGAATCAGGTGGACTGCAGTAACACCTGTAGCATAGGTCTCATATGACTGATCATCTCTGAGCGGAAGAAAGGGTTGGCGCGGTTTCGTCACTAACAGTCACGCCATTTTTGAGCGGAAAAAAGGGTTGGCACGGTTTATTAAGGAACAGTCGTGCCATTTGGTGCGGTTTTGAGGGTGATAATCACGCCAACGCGCCAGAAATTGCTATTGGCGTGGAAAAGCAAGCTTTAATCGCGCCAATTTCGAAAGACGCATCGATCTCATTTTTGGCACGGGTATTTCGCCGTCGAGAAGCACCAGCCTCTTTCTCTTTGGAAGATCTGCAATTTTTTTTAGCAGATTGACCTTGCCCGTTGGTGGCACTTTGAAAGTTCTTGATTTGTTCGGTAGTAGCAAATCATATTTTCCTGGTGGTGGCACATTGGAGTTCCTTATCTGCTCGGTGGTAGCAGATTGGATTTGCCTGGTGGTGGCGCATTGGAGTTCCTGATCTGTTCGGTGGCAGCAGATCGGATTTGCCCGGTGGTGGCACATTGGAGTTCCTGATCTTTTTGGTGGCAGCAGATCAGATTTGCCCGGTGGTGGTGCATTGGAGTTCCTGATCTTTTCGGTGGTAGCAGATCAGATTTGCCTGGTGGTGGCACATTGGAGTTCCTGATCTGTTTGGTGGTAGCAGATCAGATTTGCCCGGTGGTGGCGCATTGGAGTTCCTGATCTGTCTGGTGGTAGCAGATCGAACTCACCCGGTGGTGGCTCATTAAAGAATTATTCATCAGAGGATTAGAAATTTATCAATATGAATAACAGTGATGAGTACTCTCCTAAGCCAGAAAAGCCATGGTCTATTACCAGGTCAGTAGATTATTTTCTCAGGGAGCAGCGGCAGCTGTTTATTTTGACGGGAATTGCCATCACATCGAATTTATTTATCCTTCAGCCTGGTTTTTTGGCTTCTAATGTTAATGAAAATGGAAGGTTGGTGCCCGACAAACCTCATCAGGTTGTTTATGAGACTCCTATTTCTCGGTTTGCTCAATATCATTCGGGTTCAATGGTGAATTTGGGGGCTAAATTGCTCCTAGGTTTGAAGAGAAAGTCCCTGCGAGTTTTCGTGACGGGTGGAGCTGGCCTTATTGGTAGTCATCTACTTGACATGCTCATGGCAAGAGGCGACAGTGTTATTGTTTTCGACAATTTCTTCACAAGAAGGAAGGAGAATGTTTTGCATCATTTTGGAAATCTGAGGTTTGAACGGATAAGACATGATGTTGTGGAACCCTTATTGTTGGAAGTTGATCAGATCTACCATTTGGCTTGCCCCACTTCCCCTGTGCATTACAAGCATAATCCTGTGAAGACTACCAAAACTAATGTTGTGGGAACCTTGAACATGCTCGGACTTGCCAAGCGTGTTGGGGCACGTTTTTTGCTTACAAGTACTAGTGAGGTTTATGGAGATCCTCTTGAACATCCTCAAATTGAAGCTTACTGGGGCAATGTTAATCCCATCAGAGTCCACAATTGCTATCATGAGCGCAAGAGAATAGCCAAAACTCTGACTATGGATTATCACAAGGGAGCAAATGTTGAGGTTTGGATTGCTCGAATTTTCAATACATATAGTCTGCGAATGTGCCTTGATGATGGTCGGGTTGTAAGTAATTTTGTTGCTCAGGCTTTGTGCAAGGAGCCTTTGACAGTCTATGGAAATGGGAAATAGACACGAAGTTTCCAGTTCGTTTCTGATTTGGTTGAAGGCCTTATGTGACTTATGGAGGGTGAACATGTTGGTCCTTTCAATCTTGGGAATCCCGGGGAATTTACAATGTTAGAACTAGAACAGATTGAAGAAGGAAAGGATGACTCTAACAGTGATTGGCACATTCCATTGCTAATGGAAGAAAACAATGAGGAAGATGAAGAGCAAGAGCAGAAACAAGAAGAAGAAGTAATAGGTAACGTAATCAAGGATGCAAGCCTAGAAAAGGCTGAAATAGATAGATTTGAGGTAAGTCCCCTACCAAGGAGATCAATTAGGAAGACTCGATTACCTTCTAAATTGAAAGACTATGCATTAATGTCAAATATTTTAAACATTGTAGAACCTACAAATTATGAGGAAGCAAGTAAATCTGATGCATGGAGGGCTGCAATGTATGAGGAAATAGAATCAATAAACATAAACCATACTTGGGATTTGGTTGAATTGCCTGAAGGTAAAACCCCCATAGGATGCAAATGGTTGTATAAACCAAAAATAAATGCAGATGGGAGTATAGAGAAACTTAAAGCTAGACTGGTAGCAAAGGGTTACTCACAACAAGAGGGAATAGATTTTGATGACACCTTTGCTCCTGTAGTCAAATTAAACACCATTATAATGCTAATCTCCTTAGCAACAAAACACAAATGGCAGCTACACCAGCTAGATGTTAAGTCTACGTTTCTGAATGGTGACTTGAAGGAAGAAATTTATTTAGTACAGCCTGAAGGTTTTGTGATAAAGGGGCAGGAACATCTCGTGTGTAAATTGAAAAAGGCACATTATGGTTTAAAACAGGCACCCAGGTGGTGGTACGAGAAAATTGACTCATTTTTTATATAGCTTGGCTTTCATAGGAGCTTGAATGATCCAAATTTGTATACCAAGTTTAATAAACGGAGGCAAATTATTTTGATTTCTTTGTATGTAGATGATATGATCATAACAGGGAATGCTAACAATCTGATCAAAGAAATCAAACAACAGATATCACAAGTGTTTGAGATGAAAGATCTCGGAAATCTTCATTATTGCTTGGGATTGGAGGTATGGAAAGACCAGGCTCATTTTGTTCAAGAGAAACAACAGTCAAAAGAGATATGTATTGAATATTGTAAAACTTGTTATAACATGGCTGATATTTTTACTAAGCCTCTTGGGCGTGTAAAGTTTGAATTGTTTAGAGGGATGCTAGGAGTTCAGGATAATCCTTTCTCCATTAAGTGGTGGGGGGGGGGTGGGGGGGGTTAAAATAATTAATATGGTTTTGTCATTAAAGGAGAAAAGGTTACACAGTGTACGTATCTCCTTAGTTTAGGATTTGTTCCTAGAGTTTAGGAGTTTGGTTGCAACTTCCTGATCTCTAGTAATGTACTTAATGATGTAATTACTCATTTGATGGATGTAGAGTGTACGAAGAGAGTTCTCTTTGTTTGAGTGCAGTCTCCAGGTGCAATACTCACCTATGAGCTGCAACTCCTTCTTTTTCAATTCAATTATGATTTCTATCTTGGTATCAGAGCTCTATTTTTATCTTGGTATCAGAGCTCTATTTTTATCTGTCTTGTCTTCCCAACCTTCATCCTCTTGTTCCTTTGATCCTCCAGATTGTATTCCGTTGTGTTCATCTATTCTAGACTCCACATTTGTTTTTCACGAGGATCAATTTATCGACAGAGTTGGTGTTGTGAAGCCAACATGTGCTATCATTTTTTATGAGTATGTGTGAGAATCTGAAGAAGAAACCGTGGTGAAGGAAGACCTCCTTTCATCTGCACCTCATCAGCTCTTTCATGACATCTTTTATTATTCTTCCATTTCTAATTTTCCTTGTGAAAATTCATTCTCGAATGTTACTAGTTCTGATCATTCATAGGATACACAGGATGTGAGTCTGTCATTTCATTACAGAGAGGACAAATATTTCTTTTCAAATCCATCCAACCTGTCATCTTTTCTTTCAGGAAATTCAAAGGGTGAAAAATTATGTTTCTCATCAATGCCTCTTTATAATTTGTCATATCATGAGGATGCCAATGTACATCTTGAATTTTCAGATCATGACTGTCATGATCTTTTCACTTATTCATTTGATCATGATGTTCATTCACTCATTATTGATCTTTCCAAGGCACTGGTCTTTGATTTTCTACCTTATGGTGAAGTGGAAACCCATCAAGATGTCGAGACACTTCAATCTAAGCTGATGGTTGTGTTAGGTTCTCGCTGCCTTGAGGTTAGGTTCACTTTTGATCAAAAATCTATTGAAACGCCTGAATCTCCTCATCACTCTCTTGTTTGCATTGAAAATCAATCTAGTCTACAGATTTCACATCCTAGACTAGAATCTCATGATTATATCGCCCATTCATTGGAGGATTAATATGTAGCAAGTCATGTTGCTAAGCAAAAATTTTCTTCCTTCTTCATGTTTTCTCGTGTGTCAAGGTCAAAAGAGTGCACATGCTTATTTTCTGTGCATAGTGTGATGCAACACCATGGTACGTCTGCAGAGTGTTTGTCATGTTCTTTTACTTTTTTCTTTTTTGTGGACACATAAACTTCGAGCATATTGGTTTTCATTATTTTATCTTTCTTTCTTGCTGGTTTACCTGAATATATCTCCTGTCAACCATGCATTCACCTACAAGGGCCAACCAATGCACCAGTAGTTGCATTGGAAATATCAATTCACATGAGTAGGCCCATGCACGGTTTATCTTAGGAATAGGAGTAGTGCTCGCTTTCTAGTTTTCTTTGCTTTCTGTTTTGCTTCTTTTTTTTCTTGTTTTGCTTTTCTTACTTTCTTTTCTTGCTTGTTTCTTTGTTTGTTTATGCACCTATAGGATTAGTTTCACATGAAATCGTGTTTGGCTCTTGAGACAAGCAGGGTAAAACACAAGAGGACCTGTACAACTAATAATATTTGGTCATCTGTTTATTCCCTCTCTTTGAAAATATCTTGTGTTCTTTTGGTCGATGATACCCTAATGGAAAATACGCTATGTTCAGATAGAGTCCTCAAGAAAACACAACGCTTGCACTTTTAACTAGTACCACCTACTCTAATCAGTTTTATATTTTCGGTTAACCCTTGTCAACTTAATCAAGTAGAGTAAGTTGAGGGGGGAAACCTTAACAAGTATGTTAGAGGTATATATAACATACTTCTATGAAGGGACAACCTCTTCTACTCTCAATAAGTCGGGATCCCTTTTCCACCTCATCAAATAAATAACTGCCTATGCACAATTCTTTGAAAAATAAAAAATAAAAAATAAAAAATAAAAATAAATGTGAAATAAGAGAAAGGCTTCTTGTGCAAAGAGGGGAAGTAAGCAACTCCACCGAGGTGCTGTCCAGGCTCACTAGTAGTGGAGCGATGCTTGTGTTCCTGAAGTGACTCTGTCAGGGTACTATCTAGGCCTTCTCGGAGTGGAGCAATACCATAGATGAAACCAAAACTCTGATAGTCTATATTACTTGTGCATCAATATACCCCTCATCCCCAATCAAAACAACTCAGTTGACTTGGCTTGATATGTGTGTTGACCGATCAAGAGAATGTTAGGGACTATATCTTTAACTCAAGCTAGTGAAGGAACCATGACGATCAAAGAATCGAGCATACTTGTGAAGGAGTTAGAATCACTTTACACAAGACAAGGTCCATACAAAGAACTGGAGTTCTATTGGTGTGTTGCCAATGTTGTAGTGGTTACAACCGCCCTCCAAAATATTTCCTTTGCTTTGTTTTGGAGCCTACCTACAAAAATCTCAACAACTTGTCTTACACTGCCCAAGTACTTATGCTTTCATTTGATTTTATATTTTTCTTTATAGCTTGAGCTTGCTTACTTTCTTTGTTGATTAACCACAAGCTGAACTCCTTTGGCTTGGTTACAATCTGGTTCTTTCATTGCCTTGGCACTCTGTGTAGTCCTAGAGGGAAACCATCCTTCCACTCACAAAAAGTGCAGTGCAACCTAGCAGTGAACTTCAGCTCTAGAAATGCGTACACCCATCTGGTAGCTTGTATTCAACTAAGAAATTGTGTAGAGCATGAGAGGTAGCCATAGCCACTCATCTCAGGAATTGCGTAGAATAATTCCCTCAGTTTTTGCCTGATGCATGTGTCGGTAAGTTGCTTGGTTCCCCCCAAGACTTCACAATTTCTCCATGCATGCATGACAGATCTTCTCGAAAAAGAAAAAAAGAAAAAAAGTGAAAAATAGTCCCTAAAAAATAGGGATTTAATTTTAGCAGTGGGAGTTACAATTGAGCTAATTTTAGAAACTATCGCCAATTGTCACTTTTTCCTAGATTTTTGGCTTTCGCATCATAAACCTTCAATCGATCAAATCTATTTAATGGACATCACCAGAGATCATTTTCACATTCGGTATTGGAATTCCTGAGGCGTCTAGGAACCTTTGACATAGTCTGCACAACAGTTCTAGGTAAGTTTTCCTTTTCTTGTCTTTTGCAGCTTTTTTTGTAGCTTTTGCTTCCTTGTCTTGTGTGAGTGTTGTTTTACAAATTTCGTTGAATGATCGCTGGCACTTTGATTTTTTTAGCTTGTGGAAGTGTTGTTTTAAGTTTTGAATTGTCTTTCCTAAGTGTCGCATGCATAACCCATTTTTTGCACTAATAGTTGTAGTTGCAGTGACTCTCCCCACAAGATTCTTTGTTCTTCTGTTTGACTGATTCCTGCATTTGTTTTGATTGCATGCATCACTATTCACTCATATCTGTACCATCCTTTTCTCCTGCATTCATATATACTCATTTACAGGTTGTCCTTGGGTAGATCCGGGCTACCTTGGCTCGGATCTAGCCCTTCCCAACATGCACTGCACATTTCTGGATCTTACGGCTCTACCTTGGCTCCACGAATTGCATAGAGGCTGCCAGTGACTGGCTCCAGCCATGCTCTATGCAGTTCCAAGAGGCAGTTCCAAATTATTTCAACTGGGATTACGTAATATGAAGTCCCAGTCAACATTAAAGCCAAACTAAACTGCGCATTTTGTAGTTCCATTCATTAGAAAGTCACACTGGACTGCGCATTGTGTAGTTCCAATCATCAACACCTCTCACTAGCAGTTGGGACTGTGTAATGAGAAAATCCACCTGACAGTCCCTAACCTCTAAAAGTCATAATTGTGCAATCTTGCCCAACAGTTGCCCATTTTGTTGCATGACAAGTCCTTGAAGTGTTTTTTTATTTTAAGATGAGATTTGCATGGCATGAGTGTCCTCCCTATCTCCAGGTACAACAATTGTTGAGCAACTTCTTAGTAATACAAGCAACATGGTTTCTAAGATAGCTAGATCAAAGGATATTGTAGACAAAAGAACTTGAGATGTATTTGAATAGGTGTTAATGAACCTACCAGTCTATGCAGACACATAGTTCGTCATAGAGAAGGACATGAAGATTACATGGTAGGAAATAAAGGACATATTTGCAGGCAACGTCAAGGAAGATCTAGAAGATCGAAAAATCTATGTCAACATCCACAAGTCAGGCTTGTACAGGGTTTCATGCATGTACCCTACCACCCCATGTGTGGACATCATTCACTAGATTTTCTCACATACTGATACCAAGACGATGACATTGAGAAGTGCTAATCGAACACAAATTTCTACCTTAAGGACAGAAAACTATCATCAGATGTATCACTTACCATAACCAGTGAATCACATGGATGCACTCTTCTTTACTCCCAACAACAATGTGAACACTAGAGACATCATGAAACGTTAGCAAAAAGATTCATAAAATTTTAGGTTGACACCCAATCAAGTTTACAAGACTAAGTCACTCAGGAAGCCCTACCAACTCTTGATCATCTTTGCATGCCACTTGTATGGTCAAGAGAGCATGGAGACCTTTCCGAAGAGTTGGGTGGTTGTGTTGGATCACTTGGAAAATGAAGGAAGTCCATTTAATTGGTTGAACGTGTTGGCTCTTTAGATGAAAGTGCATGTGTCTAATGCCCAAAATCTACCCAAGGATGAGAAAGCGAGATTCTATATGTCTGTGTACCTTCTTGATGAAATATGTGCCCAACAGCAATTTCATGGCATGGGTTGGCCATGGACACCATCAGACAATGTTGTGAACATAAATTTAAAGTTTATTTTTGAGTGAAGTTACCAAGGAGTCATGCCAAAGCTATCTGACCACTTCATAAACCTGGTGGACAAGATAATATTCGAAGAAAATCCACTTTGCATGTCCCAAGAAGCGATGCAGGCATTGCTTAACATTACAAATTGGTATGCCTCAATCGGTGGCAACTTCATCAAGATGTTTGGTGGAGAGAAGCCTTCACATGCACTACCAAGGTTTTCCACGAATAAGTTTCCATGTAAGAGGTTGTGTACCACATCTCCACAGGGTTATCAACAAGACTACACAGGAAGAAGAAGGTACCATGGCCTGCTTTTCCTTTGCGGATTGGATTGTATGAGATCCAAAGCTCGAAGGATGCAGATGTCGAGGCTGAGGACTTGAAGAAGTTTTATTTTGACACCAAGAGTTTCAATTTGTATGATCCCCATTACATATGAAAGAACCACAGTGCGAAGGTGTATTATCCATGTATCCATTGGGCATGTCATTGGCCAGAGGAAGACCCTTGGAGGTATCGCTACAACTCCTCTAGGCTCAATGAACCAGTCAAAATGACTATAGAATGCAAAGCAAATCTATAGGTAGCAACACCACAAGAAGCAGCAACAATAGTAGCAACGACCATCAAACCGGCATAGCACAAAAGCAAGAGGAAAATTGTCGAAAGTGCAGAGGATGAGGAAAGCTACAAGTTTAGAGAAGATGCTCTTATTGAGAAAATAGATTTGAAGATAGAGGGGAAGAGGCAACAACATGAAATGAGAGTAGAATGAAGAAAGAGAGATAAGAAAAGTTTGGAAGATGTTGAGAGGAAGTTGCAGGAAAGGGAAATGAATCCAAAATAAGAGCGGGAGCTAAGGAGGAGAGAAAGGGAAGAGAAGCAGAAACAAGAATAGGAGGAATGACAAGGTGCAATGACAAAGAAAATTACACCTATAAAGTTTGAGGAATCAGAGTAGCCAGCAAGTGAAGAAGAGGGTGAGCAGGTGTAGGTTCGGGAATTTGCTCAACAGATTGAGCAAACGGTTGAAGCAATAGATATGGAGTTGGGAAAGGAGCCATAGGACTAAGACACCAACCTCATACAAAGAGCATTTGAGGTAACCCCGTAGTCTTTACCACCTCCTGTTGGCTTGAGGGGGCTTTGACCTAGGTTCAAAGTTAGTTGTGCTAACCAACAAAACCATACACTACTAGCCCTTTCAGAAAAAACCCATGTAGCGCATGCTACAGCCTCACCTGAGGAAGTATTGGGTTATGCTCGAACTAGGCTTTTGCATCCAGAAGGCTATGTGATGTGGTTTAAGGAATTTTTTGCAATTTTAGTTCTGATCTGACCTTTGCGAACCCTTATTCATAAACTCAAATGATTTTTAGTTAAAATTAGTTATAACATTAGAGTAATCATCTAATGATGCATAAAATAACATCTAATAGTTGATCCAGATATTCACAAAGTAATTAAGATAAAATACAGATAAATATCATTCAGTTGTGTGAAAGCACAAAAAAACATAAGTGCATAAAAATAGACACATAATTGATTCAAATATCTATTATTACTTCAGATCTTCCTTATACAACTTTCCAGACTGTTACACAACATTTTTTCACTATCCTTGTACTCCCCTTCTATGATCTTAGAGGACCTATACAGTGTACCCGACATGCTTTCCCATCATGAAGAAACTCCCAGTATGTTCCTCTTCATGTGCAGAATAATTCCCCTTTCCATCATTTACCAAGAATCTTCCTTCTATCCCAGTTTACAAGACCGACGCTACTAACTAGTTTTCTCCTCACACCAATTTACAAAGGTTAAAACTATCCCTCGCACCATTTGGAGTGATTGAGCACTTTTCCAGTCATGTCGATCCTCTTTTGGAAGGTTTTTTAAATAAGGAGTCAAAGCTTCCATTCTAGAAGTTGTGTAACATAAGTATGGTAGATGGTTGGGCTGGATAGAGCTGAAGAATTCAGTTTGGGCTCCTTTCCCCTATTAGGATGGAACAACCTCAAGAGATAAGACCTTCTCCCATGATGAAAGGAACCATCCCCCATCCATCTAAGCTATATAAACTTCTCTTTTTCCCAAGCAAAAGCTAGTTGGAATTTTGGAGCAAGTTTGAATAATCAGCAAGTCATCTATAGCTTATAGCTTTCTAGTGTATGTTTGAGTGAGAATAGTGTGATTTTGGTTTGGTTTGAGACTAGAGGGAAAGAGGCCTTAAAACTTCTATTGCTGGGGCTATCCATGAAGTGCTAGCAAAAGTGTGGGAACCTAGATATGTCGAAGGAGACCAACAATGTCAAGGCACCAGCTGTAATCTCTTTCTGATTTATATAAATGCAACTATTGATTGATTTGCTACATGAAATTTTATTTAACATCTTCATGGCTTAATTTTCCTTGACTGATTAAGTAGTTTGAATACAATATTGTATGATATCATGTTCGTTGTATTGTTGTTTTCTTGTTTCATGTATTCGAAGGAAGGAAACGAAAGATAGCTAGAGTGAGGAAGTAGGATCATCACCAAGAGAAATAGCGTTCTAAGAGATAGGCCCTATTAATTGATTCTAGCTTAAGGAGATTTTCCATAGATTGTTTGTTTGTGGCTAGACTCACTCTCTTGGGCTAGAGGAATTGTTTGTGTCTATACTGAGAATTTACCTGCACCACAAATTGGCGACTCCACTATGGAGCCAATCCTTCTATTTGATTGATTGTCATTTTATGGTTTTGTGTGAATTTTTCTAGTATCACTATTTCCCTTTAGTGTTCTCTGCTTTGCTTGGTTTATTGGTCTAAGCCTAAAATTTACAATGGTAAATACGGTCTTACCTTTGAATTTTTTTATTTTTTTCCTTAAATCCTTGGTCAACACATTTATTTTTTTAACAGTCACACTGATCAGCGCAAGTTTCTCAAAAGGAGTTGCGTCGACCCCCTTTTGGCACGTGTTGTTAGTTAGAAAGTCGCACCGATTCTTGTAGGTGAAGATCAGGGTTTACCCTAGATCATATCTAGTGTGCCTTTCCCTTCTGATTTCTGTCTCTCAGCTTGTTTTTACTGTGCTCTCCATGGCTGGGAAGCTCTTTCAGCTTGGTTTGTATGATTGGTTGATTTGCATTTTCTTCACTTGGTTTCTTGAGTTCTTAGATGGTGTATAACCCTAGGACATCTTGGTCATCACCCATTCACTTGCTTGCATGCTCAGAAAGTCAAGTCGATAGTCAAATTTTCTCTTTGCATTTCATTTGATTAGTCCTTTTGTTACTTTGATTTCCATTTAACAAGTTTGAAAAGTTTCGTTTAGTGTTTGAGCGTCTCTTTTCAGGCATAGATCACATTGCCCATCTTGTTTTTGGTTCAGTGCTTGCTTCATTAGTTTTGAAAGGAATTCTCTTTTGTGTTTTGTGTTTGCTTGTGACTTATTGTATTGGGAATATTTCATTGAAGTGTTTGTGAAAGATTAATTCCATCATTTCATTGAAAAATACATAATTCTAGTTTGTTGGATCAATATGTTACATTAGTTAGCATTATTGAAGGCTAGAGTTGCATCGCCACTTGCATTGGAAAAGAAATGAATACTCTTTACTAGTGAAAGGGCTACTTGAAGTGCATTTGATTGGAAAGTTAGGAATTGGAAAGAGTTTTTTCATCATTTTGTTTTCAAAAGGCGGAATAGTGAAAAAGTCATTTTTTTTCAATTGCTTGTTTTGTTGCATTTGAGTGTGTTTTCTACTCTCATTAGTGTAGAATATTCATCGAAATGAAAGGTTATTGTCTCATTTAGCTGCATATAGGTATTTTTGAGTCACATCGGTAAGGCCTGAAAGCTGAGACATAATTTCAAGATCAACTCTAAAATGTACTCAATTAACCTAAGGCGCATTTGAAATCTAATGATCACATTTTAGAAGGTCTAGGCTAGAGATGTGTTCTGACGTATTAAAACCTAGCAGCTATCTTTCGCTTCCATATGAAGCTGAGTCTACCACCTTGTAAACATGATACACCGAACACAACATTTGGGGAGATTCCATGCCCGCACTTCTCGATTCCCCGAGAGGTATTCTGTAGTTCACGCTTGCCTAGTAATCCTTTTTACCTAGATCATCCTAAGTAGTCATTTTGATCTTTTTGACTCCTTAAATATAAAATATCACCCGAGTGCTTGTCCTTTTGTGCTTGTTTCAAAATGAAAGTGATAGAGTCACCTTTTCTTCTTTCTCGACTCTTAAAACATGAAAGAGCACCAGTTTGTTTGCGTCTTAAAAAATTGTTGCCCATGATATTATAACACCCCTGTTAGTCTTCTTTAGATGATATCATGAGTATACATTTAAATACATTTTAAATCCCTTGAAATCAATCTCTCTTTTGGTTATTTGAGACAAAATCATCGTGGTTGAACAAACTAGTTCGTCTAGTTCCTCTTCCTCTCCTCTGTCTGAAAGATTGTCTGAGGAGACTTTTCCTAAATTTCTACAGTCGCTTGAAGACCAAGGTGTTGAGCTTGGAATTGTTCTGAGTATTCAACCTTTGTCATCTCATCCTCCCCCTTCAGATACTAGGTCACTTTATGACATTGGCCCGAAATCTATGGATAACCCTATCTAGACTCCTAAGAGTTTTCCGACTTCTGAAGGTTAGCTTGGACTAGTTGTTTATCTCCAAATCCTTTGTTTGATCTTATTGTGATATCACCGCAGCGTCCGTATGGTCCATACGATCGGCCGGGTATTCCTTTGTAATTATCCCCTTGAACATCTTCAGTAGTCTGTCGTCATCTATTTTCAGCCATGGAATCAGAAGGAACAATCCGAGTCTCCTCTCCGGGTCATTCAGAGGTTTCCACTCCACGTACAGTCGAGGAGCAAGAATATCCTTTCCCTCCTAAAGGTTTCCCTCACATGGGAAGAATTCCAACCAGTTTTCATCTTTAGTTACCGCATAATTACGTGACATTAGGTCAGTTGGTTCTAGGCATGCTTACTACCTCATCATTGTATCACAACCCTGTTTGGGCATCTGGCGTGGTGCCTACCATAGGTCTATTCATTTAGAACCTGACCTCCCAACAGACAGTGATTTTTGCAGTTATTTCAGCCCCCGTGCAACCCACCATTCGTAATCCTCTTGTTTCATCGGTCCAAGTAACCTGTCCAGTTCAACCGATGATCTTGAGTCATGTTGATGTAAGTTCTTCGATCCCTCTAGTATGTGGACATGCTATCCCACCACCTGGGGGGCAGAGTCTAAATGTTTCTATGATGTCTGGCACAACGAATGTGAGTGGTTCACAACCTCACATGGTTGTGTTGAAACAACCCTCTTCGAGTGCCATTTCAAATCCTATTGGTCCTGCTGGATCAATTAATGTCCAGTACCAGCAACCCAATGTTGGTCCCTTTGGGTCAAGTCATGTCCAATACCAATAACCCAATGTTGGCCCGTTTGGGTCAAGTCACGTCCAGTACTAGCATCCCAATATGGTTCAAGGTCAATACCAATCTCCTTATCTTTCATATGGTTCAAAAGTGATGGCTTATCCATAATACATCCCTCAACTTGGACCTCATGTCTAGCCTGGTCCACCCGCTGCACCCAGTGGGTATGGCTAGATACACTTCGGGAAATTTCAAGCTATCATTTCGGGAACTGTCCAAGTACCTTTGTAGCAGCAAGCATAACTCCTGTAGCAGTAAGGGAAACCTTCATTGCAACAAGGGCCATCCATGCAACAACAAGGGAAACCTTCATTGAAGCAAGGGCCATCCATGTAGTAGCAAGGCCAGATGATGCCACAGCGAGGACAACTGGAACAACCGCAAGGGCAACCCTCACAAAAATTGTAGCAAACCATGCAACTGTAAATATAGTATGCACCACAATCCTCTCAGCCTATTCCTTCACAATTTCAACCTTTGCAGCCGCAGGGATAACCTTTACAACTGTAAGGTCAACCATTGTAGCAACAAGGTCAACCCGGGTAGCAGCAACCCTTATACTCGTATCAATAGGGTCAACCCTTACAAGGGAAAGGCCAGGGTCAAGTAATGTAGCAGTAGGAAAAAAATCCTTATGTCCAAGGGAAATAGGTTCAACCTTCTTTTGTCCAAGGATAGCAAATCGAAAATCCTTATGTCCGAGGACAGCAAGTGAAGAATCCTTATGTCCAAGGGTACCAGGTCCAAAACCCGTTCGTCCAGGGGTAGTAGGTCCAAAACCCTTATGCTCAAGGACGTTAGGTGAAAAATCCATATGTCCAAGGACAACAAGCTCAACAACCTTTTAATCCATATGTTTCTTATCAACAACCTCTGGCCAGACAGTTTCAAGGATTTCAAGGTCAAAATCCTCACTACGGGCACGATAACCTACAATGGGGAAAAATCAAATGCCTTATGGACAAAATCCTCCACTTTAGGGACAAAATCCTTACTAGCAGGGATGGACCTCATTAGTTAGGCCCCCTTATCAACCTCAAATGCCTTTCAATACTTAATTGCCATTCTTGGCTATGTCAGAATTTCCAGATGTGTCTAGACTCATGAATGACCCAATTCTTCATTCGCCATATTGGCCCCCAGTTCCGTCCAATATTCCAAGTGATTGTTTGAAGTTTGAAGGAAAAGCAAAAGAGGATCCTCAAGCCCACGTGATGACATATCACCTCTGGTGCTCCTTGAATTATTACGTCGATGACTCCATTCATATTCGCCTTTTCCAATGAACTCTTATAGGGGTTGCAGCCAAATGGTATATCGAGCTGCCTCGAAATACCTATCATGACTTTAACACTCTCTCCATGGCCTTTCTCACACATTTTCAGATGTCGGTTCACTATGAAACTAGCACCCATCTGTTAACGCTGCTTAGGCAAGACACTGCGACTCACATATTTGATCTCATCCATGAATGGAGATGTATACGCCATCTAATTAAGTTTGAAATTGTTGATCAGTTGTTGACTGAGTAGTTCACCAAATCATTTGTCAACAAAATTGTTGAGGATATTACTATGGTTGGATGTGTCACTGAGGAACAAGCCATCACACGTGCCTAGTATCTATACCTTGTCTATTGACATTCTGACATGTTATATGATGCGTTACCCGATGCGGCTAGACCATCGTCTGATCTGATGACATCTAAGTCTCTGGCTACCCCTCCTATTGATGGATTAATTGGTTCAGTGACTCATACCCCTGCAAAATATTCTTCCAAACAGAAGTCGGTCTCCAACACTGCTCCCAATGATTCCTCTCACAATGCATCCAACCCAAGTAAAACCTCGGAGTTTCGCGCTATCTAGTCTACCTCAGTGGATAAATCCTCTAAAGGTAAGAAGAAAGGAAAAGGCAAGGGTAAATTCGATGCCCCAAAATAGGGTCCTTCTAAGTCATTTTCTGGTGATGCTTCCCAACTAAAACCCAAGTATCCATGCCTCCTCTATGAGGATGATCACTATACTAAGGATTGTCCTAGGCAGTCTGAATTTAGTCATTTTCTCAAAGGGACCCCAACTCTCTTGAAAGAGCCCTTTCCATCCCAGCAGGCTCAAATGGTAGACTGGCCTCAGTCATCTACTTCCTCGGGTTCACAAGTGTTCGTGATGAGTACCCCTATCAACATGGCTACCAGGTCAAAAGATTATCAAACTCCTACCCCATCGGCAAGGAAAGAGAAAGAAGGTACCCCTTCTTTTGCCCTATCCAGTTCTGGTCCTCTCCATATAGGGCAACCTAATCCTGATTCCGCCATTCGACCACCTTCTCAAGATGTGCTTCAAAAGTCTTCGTACAATCCCAACACTCGAGCCACTCAAAATTATAACATTGTTGAAGATTTGGCTCAAGCGCCATCAACTATGTCTGCTCTCAAGGTCCTTCAAAGTTGTCTTTCTCAGAGGAAATCGTTAATGTCGGCTATTGGGGGTATTGATCCAATTGACTCTAATCTCATTTGTTTTGACCTAGAAAACCATGTTCCACGTGTACCTCATCAAATTTCCTTTCTCATTTAGGTAATCATAAATGAGAAAACCGTTAATAGGATCATCATCGATGAAGGTGCTTCTACCTACATCATGTATGTCACTTGTTGGAAGGCAATTGGTTCTCCTACTCTGAACCAATCCCCTAACACTCTGGAAGCTTTTGATGGCCATGATTCGCGACCATTAGGTTTCCTTCCCAACCTTGCCATTACATTAGAGGGTAAGACGATACATGTTGAAGTAAATATCGTTGACACTAATATTAACTACAATATTCTACTCAGACAGAGCTGGACCCATGCCATGCATGTCGTAGCCTCCCCCCTTTTCCACATGATTTATTTTCCCCATCAAGGGAAGATAGTCACAGTCGACCAACTGTCCTTCTTTGCCTCTTACTCCTTAGATGGTAATGTCGCATATGTCAAGAACATCGATGCTCCTTATGAGAGTGTGGGTGTAGGACTTTTCAAAATCCTGCCTTGATGGGCATATTTCCACTCCCACCTCCTCATGTTGCCTCCATCAACATGATTTCGGTCAAGTCTGATCCTTGGCTTATTCCTTTGTTGGGTCTTGCTGATACATGGGGCGAGGTTATGTCGTTAGGTCCCACCGAAATTTATTATGTGGAAATTGTTTTGGCTTCACCTTCGGTATCCTCTGATCATCCTATTTCAAGAACATCTCTCGATGCGTATTCTCAATCCCCGTGGCTTGGTTCTTCAGAATCTCCCGATCCCTTAGCCAAGAATTTTCTTTCTGACGAGATTATCATCGAAGTAATGTCTCTGGAGAAGTACCTTGGTATGCCACTCATCATCATTCCTCGTTTTTGCCTGGCCCAATGGTCATTTCTACTTGTCTCGAAGAGTTCTCCTCTCAGTTCCCGTCCCTACCACTTTAGACGTCGATCAAGAATCATGAAGTCTGGTCAGAAGGGAACATGGGTAACATTACCCAAGCAATGCCAATTGATATTTCTATCAAACATGGTATCATTGAAAATGTCCATATTGGGGTAACTTGTTCTCCAGAAGAGATTAAGATATATAGTGATCTATTCCAAGAATTCCAGGATTTTTTTGCATGGTCATATGAAGAAATTCCTGACATTGACCCAAGTATAGTCATGCACAAGATTCCAACTTATCCTAATATGAAGAAGCCTGTTCACCAACGGCTTCATCCAGTGCACCCTAGAAAAGCAACCACCATTAAGGGTGAAGTTGAAAAACTTCTGAAAGCTGGATTTATTTATTTGATCCTTCTTACGGATTGGGTGTCAAATATTGTACCAGTGACAGAGAAAAAAGGAACTATTCACATTTGCATCAATTACCGTAATCTCAATCATGCCTATCCTAAGGATAATTACCCCACTCCCTTCATTGACCAGATCATTGATGAATGTGCCAGGAGTGAATTCTTTTCTTTTATGGATGTTTTTTCTGGCTACAACCAGATAAACATTACGTCGGCTGATCAAGATAAGACAACCTTTATCTGTTTGTGGGGGACCTTCGCATATAAAAAACTCCCTTTTGGCGTTAACAATGTTGGGGCCACATTTCAAAGAGTGATTTCTTATGCATTCCACAACATTCGAAACATCGTTCAACCTTACTTGGATGATCTCCCCGCTCAGTCTTGTAAATTCCATGATCACCTTGATCATCTTCGGCAAATGTTTCTTCATTGTAGACACTACAACATCCAGTTGAATCCGCATAAATGTGTCTTCTGTGTTGAATCTAGATGACTCGGCTTTATTTTTTCAAAAGAATGCATTCTCCTTGATCCTCTTAAAGTTGAGGCCATAGTTGATTTACCCCCTCCATCTTCATTGCATCAACTATAGAGTCTGTAGGGAAAATAAAATTTCCTCTGTCATTTCATACTGAACTATGCTGAGCTAGATTCAGGGTTCACTCGGTTGCTCAAGCAAGGAACCTCATTTGTTTGGGATGAGGTTTCCCAAAAGTCTTTCAATGACCTAAAGAATATCCTCATCAATGATCCTTTACTGCATCCCCTGAACTATCATCGTGATTACTTCCTTCATCTAGCTGCAACCTCTAGTACCATCGCTATGGCGATGGTACAGGACGATGACGAAGGCAATGAACATGTTATTTACTACCTCAGTTTCAATCTCCTCGACACCGAAATGCGTTATGCTCATGTCGAGAAATTGGCTTTGGCTATTGTGCAGGTTGTTTAGCGCTTTCAGCATTACATTCTACTCCACACTACCACTATGATTTCGGAATGCATCCCCATGAACTACATCCTAACTCATCAGTTGCTGGGGGGAAAGTATTCGAAGTGGATTGTTATCCTCCAAGAATTTGATTTTGTGTTTACTATTGCCAAATCTAAGAAATCATTGGTCTTTGCTGAGTTGATTTGCTCCCTTCCCTGTACTTCTCTCCTTGGTGGTGCCAATGAGTAGCTCCCAGATGATACTCTTTTCTTAATCAGCACTCTCAACCCCTGGTATGGTGATATCATCATATATCTCCAAACATCCATGTTCTGGTCTGCATTGACCAATGATGATCGTCGACTCATTTGGCATCATTCTCAACCTTAATGTATCATTAGAGATACTTTATACTACATCGGTGTCGATTTGATTCTTTGTCATTGTCTCACTCTTGAGGAGGCTGAGAGAGTCTTGAATGCTTGTCATTCTGGTGCATGTGGTGGTCATCTATCTGGATACATTACTTCTCAAAAAATCCTTCATGCTGGTTATTTTTGGCCCTCTATCTTTAAGGATTGCATCCTTGCCATTCGCACGTGACATGAGTGCCAAATTTATGAACGCAAGATGTGTGCCCCACCTGCTCAACTACACCCCGTTATTACTGTCAGTCCTTTTTCCAAATGGGGCATTGACTATATGACCTGTAACCCTCGTTCGGTCGAGGGGCATGGGTATATTATCGTTGTTGTGGACTATTTCACCAAATGGGTCGAAGCGATGCCTACATACTCTATGGACGGTAAAGCAATGGCTCAATTTCTATTCAATCACATCATTTCCAAGTTTGGAGTGCCTCAGGCCATTGTCACTGACCATGGCTCTCATTTTTGAGATTACATGATGGCTAAGATGACTTCTACATTGGGTTTGCACCATGATTTCTCAACCCCGTACTACCCTCAGGCCAATGGCCAAGTTGAAGCTGTGAACAAAGTTTTGGTCATGATACTTCAGTGTACCATTGGGATGCACAAGTCAAATTGGAATCTCATGTTATTTTCATCTTTGTGAGCTTATTGAACCTTGATGAAGGATGCAACTGGATTCACACCATTTCATCTAGTCTAGAGTTTGGAAGAAACTTTACCGATTGAGTGCGAAATTCCATCCCTCAAGATGGTTGTCGAACTTCTCCCTGAGACCTCACCTCAGGAAGAGTGTCTCTTGTACCTATAATGACTTGATGAGACTCGCCGTCTTGCTGCTTTGGTCATTGAGGCAAAAAAAAGCGGGTCAAGTCCCATTTTGATCAGTTCGTCTCCCCTCGAGCTTTTTCTAAGGGCGATTTGGTTCTTCTATATGATTAGGCTAATGATAAGTTGGGGGCAGGCAAGTTTAAACCCATGTGGCATGGGCCCTACATTGTTAAACGTGTGTTACAGAAAGGGGCCTACGAGCTCATTGACTATGAAGGAAATCCCTTAAACAAGCCTCAGAATGGGCTTTATCTCAAAGTGTACTCTGCTTAGGTCATCTTGCATGGTTACTTTTGTACAATAGTTTGTTATTCATTTTTGTACGGTGTGGTTTGGTGTGTTATTTTGCAAGCAACTTTCCTCGTTATTATGTTTTTGCCTACTTTGCATATGCCGGTGTCTCCTCACATCAGTTTTGTTGATGGTACTTGTCGTAGTATTTGTAATCTATCACCCACGGCATGGGCCATTTATGACCCCCATGGTGATTTTATTGATCTTCAAGGTATATGTATAGGTCAAACAACTAATAACATCGTTGAGTATAGCGCAATTATCGAATTGTTGTCAGAAGCTATTGCTCTTGGCATCCAGGAATTGTTTGTCAACCTTGATTCATAGCTTGTTGTTCTTCAACTTAACGGGCAATATTCCGTCAGAAACCCTCAGATATTGAGAATGTATCTATGTATTCATCTACTAGAAATAAATTTTTATTACATTACATATCATCATATTCCTAGACACATGAATACATTAACAGATGTAATAGCTAATTTTGTGCTGGATAGATAATTGCGAAACATGTAAAAACTCAAAAAACAAAAACATTTGTACCATAGTAAGAAAGGAAGTACAATAATATATATATATATATATATATATATATAATATATATATATATATAGATATATATATATATATATATATATAGATAGATAGATAGATAGATGTGTGTGTGTGTGTGTGTGTGTTGGTAATGTTTGTCATATATCCAAACCTCAAAACAACAATATGTGCATTCAAAATACATGGGTGGCTCACAGGCCTTATACATCCATGGCTTGTAGGCCTCAAAAATGTGGAATTCTAGATCTATGCACTAAACAGCATGACGCTTCTAATAGCATGTAACTGCGCAAACTATGCGAGTCAACAGTCAGCGGATCCAATACAACACCCCCACCATATGCCTCTGGTACTAGGATGGGACATCACCCATCCAGGCATACTCTGGGATCCCATGGGTTAAACCCTCGAGATTTCATGCAATGTCCTCCTCATATTCTCTTCCCTCCTCATAAGGAGTGACATTGACTACCGAGCAATGCTCCTGGCAATCGGGGACATTCCGGCAAGGCATTCTGGTCCAACATTTGCATTCATAAAATCAAAATTTCATGAACACATATATCTCAAAAAACAATAAAAAACATCAAAAATGAAAAAATGTTTTTTTTTTACCTCCATCATCATAATCCTCCCCTATGGGACCGACATATATGGATCTTCACAGAAGTCAGTACCGCTGTAAGGCTAATCCTCCACTACAATCAACTGTCATTGTAGACACGAGAAAAAGGCAGGCTTATAGGACATCTGTTGGACCCTGGTAATCCTGGGCATCCAATGGACGATTCGTGGGTCTCGTGGCATCAACAGTTCCACCTCAACTAGCTAGTAGTGGAACAACGGAACCCGCTCCACGAAAAAGGTCACTAGCATAGACCCGTAGCAAATTGCTTTAGGTTTCCCACTTTAGATTTTGATAGTTGGAAATTTATAGTGACTTTCATAGCTTCAACTTGTTGGTCTCATGTGGTGCTTGGGACCCAGCCACTCTATTAATGGTTAGTAGTAACACTCGCAACACAAGATCCCGAACTATCATAATCTCGATCTTGCCACTTTTTGATTTGAGAGCTTCTGGGAAATGTTTGGCAAGTAGCATTGTCACACTTGTCCCAATTGGCCTCGACCCATATAGATTGATTGGCTCCCCTCTCTAGGACATTCTTGTGATGAAATAAATTTATGAAGTTTCCAACTCTAGCTCTTGGTCACCAATGATGAAAATTTCTTGATTCACATCCCAGTTATTGATCAGATACCACAGCAATTCGGGTTGTGCCCGTAGACCTGAAGTAAGAAAGAATTTAAGGAGCCCATAGTTCCTCAAAGCATCCAAGCAATTTGGGTCAGACATTTCTTGAGTGTCAATATCCTCATGCTCGCGTTCCTTCCAATCCACCATTTTTCATGATTTTTTCCCTTCAAAAACCATATAATCAAGTCAATAATCATCTTTAGCCATAAAAATTTGGATTCAAACAGTCAAATTGAGAAAAAACATGAAAATTATTTATTCATGGCACCAGCATGACTATTTTAAAAATAGTAGTGCTGACGGTGTAGTTGGCAGTCTTAGCAACCCTCAATCAACGTAATTTTGTGCCCGGAAATCGTGCCAACTGAGGGCGAATTATTTTTGCCAAAACCTCCCCATGAAATCCAGAAAAAGGATAAACGTAGGTGAGATAAGTATCAAAATGGACCTTAAGGTCTTGGCTCTTACTTGCAATTGACGACTCAGAGAATGACCTATCGGATCTCCCGCAATATGCTCCAAAACAATTAGGCCACAAGTGGGTAAAAAGCTCTTCACAGAAAGGTAAAATGGTAAATGGTAAAAAATAATTACTTTTGCCTCATTTTATTAATTTTTTCATGAAATATTAGGGTTTTTGAGTATTTTTAACCTATTTTGCCTCAGAACTGGATAATACATTTACCTTTTTGTGCAACGACAGTTGACAAATTGTCAATGATGGTAGTGGAGCTGCATTTCAGCTCTTTTCTCGAATCGTAAAATTCAATTGAAAATATCGTCGAGTATTTTTCCCTTCTTGACTCGTAAAAGAGAATAAGATGGGAGGTCTTCTTTCAAGCTCTTTTTTGACTCTTTAAACACGAAAAGGTTGTCAAGCTCTTATTGTTTTGAAATCGTTAAAGGTTGTAAAACGTCATTCACCTAGTATACGTTTACCCCTTTTTTGGGCTGGGGTGCACTATTTACGAAAAAGGTACTCCTTGACTGAAATGGTGAAGCGGTTCTCTCAATTATCTTTTTCTACCTTTTCGGGCTTGGGAGACACAAATGTACAAAAAGGGACCATGTGGAGTTTTCTTTTTCATGTCTTTTTCAAACTCTTTAAACATGAAAAAGATACTGAGCTAACCCTTTATTGGACTCATTAAAACATTAAACGACATTGGATTCATCACCATGACGAACATGAGCTTCTCCTTCCTAGGGATCATTAAACTTACTAGGT
Source organism: Pinus taeda (assembly GCA_000404065.3). Taxonomy (NCBI): domain Eukaryota; kingdom Viridiplantae; phylum Streptophyta; class Pinopsida; order Pinales; family Pinaceae; genus Pinus; species Pinus taeda. The sequence goes on along the minus strand of APFE031170789.1, from coordinate 228,272 downwards.
CGGATTCGTCCAAAGGATGAACTTATAGGGCAAGCATATGTTATCCCCTTCAACCTTGCAATAAAAAATAATTGGGGTAGCTTCTAGAAATGGTGGGGGAAAATTTGGAAATTCTATCAGTCGTGTCAATAGCTCACACTTGAACGTGACACTTTCTACTTCATGTCAGGTTGGGATATCCTCCTTTTCATTTAACCTTCCTGGGTTAGGCCACTCATTTTTTCCTTCCATTTGATCTCTGCCACATCACCATGACCACCGATCCTATGGATACAAAAGCTTCCAAACTCTGGAATCATGTTGCTAATATGTTCAAGAGTCAGTCCTTCTACAGTTACACTTACTCCTAATTCTTTGTATCATCTGAAATCATTTGCATCCCTTTGTCTGATGTTGATGATGTGGGATACATCATGGCCCTCCTTTGACATGGTTGCTTCTTGTCGACTTCAGCTCATTATCCAGGAAGCTTTCCGAGGGGCTTTCTTCCGGTACCTTAGATCTTGCATGCCCTAATTGCAAGTTCTTCACACTCGATGATGAGCTCACATCATTGGCTTTTGATCGGGTGATTTCACAGGTGTTCAACATTAGTTCCTTTATTCACATTTTGTGAAATGTGCTGCTAGTACCTTGAGAGCCATTGTCATTATTGGTGGCTTCTCTCATGCTTGTTAACAGTTCACATCATTGACCAGTAATCAAGTGACTTCCTAGCATGTTCAACTTCAACACATTCATTCACATGTTAGGATTTGTACTTTGATCGGGTTGTCTAGAGCACAAAACCCTGGGCTAAGATTACATAAGTCTAGGTTGCAAGGCGATGTGACATGGTCATGTTGATATACATGTTTCTTTCAAATGGATGGCTGCGACCATAACATGAGTTGTTATATGTGATACTTCTCATTATTGGATGGATGCAACGATACCTTGGTTTCATTATGATCCTTTCTACTGGATGGCTATGACCATGCCTTGGATCCATTTAAATAATCATTCTCTGGATGGCTATGTCTATACCATGATTCATGTATCATTATTCAGAGTTTTTAGTGAGGTATATCTATTCTACAAATTATATAGTGACAAAAAAAACTGTGCATATACTAAAAGAAATGAATAATAACATACAATTACTATACCACTACAATCCCTACTAAAGAGGAGGGCACTTCCTCCCTAGCAGGGCACAAGAATGAACATGAACTTAGTTAAGAATTCAACTCAGAGTAGTAACAACATCACCACAGTGTCTTGATATTAAAAATAATTAAGAAGTACAAGATCATAATAGCAGTGCTCTCCATGTCATCCCCCGTGCTTGAGGGATTGAGTTTCTCTTATAGAAATTACATACCCAAAAAATGGAACAGATTCTCATGCTGATAAATAAAATAGAAATTGTTATAACAAGTTCGATTCAAATACATCAATTCGAATCATAATTGCTTAGGTCTGTCACTTTATAAATAGATAATTTATAACTCTCCAATAGTTGTCACGTGGAATAGTACCCACGGCTTGATAGACACGGTGTAACAACAACTTGCAGTAAAACAACAGTTTGGGATGTAACAACAACATTTGGTAACAAAAACGATTTGTAACGGCACCTGGAATATATCGAAAGAAATATGTAACAGCAACGCGGTGTAACAAAGAAGTCTTTGACAACAATGTGGTGTAACAACAAAGTCTATGACAGCAATGTGGTGTAACAACAATTTGTTTCATCATGCTCATGGTTGTTCATTTCATAACCTTGCTCTCATGGGTAGCACCTAAAAAATAGGAAAGGAACCAAAAGACTTCTCCAACGTTTGCCCCAGTTAGCCATAAAAAGGAATATTGCATCATTATATCTAGAAAAAATGGAAAAATAACATGATGACAAAATATGTTGCTCATAATAAGGAAAGAGGCAGTTAATATGCAAAGTTCTTTAGGTTCAGAGAGGAAGAGGTCAAAAACGGGGAAAGAAAGTATAGAATATAGGTACAAAATATACACCCAACAATCTCCCTAGGGGAAGCATGCTCTCTAGAATAAATAACCACATACACATCCTTGTTCCAAGAATATAGGTATATTTTTGCATGGGATTACTCAGAGATACCAGGCATCAGTCCCACAATCGTGGAACATCACATTAACACATGGTCTAATGCCCATCCCATCTGATAGAAACAATGTCAGTTACATCCTTCTAAGGTAGCACCAATCAAACAGGAAATTGATAAACTCCACAAAGTTGTGTTCATATATCCTATTTCTTACACGTCTTAAGTTTCTAACCTTGTACCCATCATGAAAAAATAGGGCACCATCTGTGTTTATACCGATTTTAGGGATCTAAAAAAAGCATGTCCCAAAGACAATTACCCAACACCATTCATTGACAAAGTCATTGATGCTTGCACCAACCATGAGGCCTTATCTTTTATGGATGGGTTCTTTGGGTACAACCAAATCTAGATTCACCATACGGATCAATACAAAACTACATTCATAACCCCTTGGGGTACATTCGCATACCAAGTTATACCTTTCAGTCTTAAAAATGTCAGTGCCACCGTCTAGTGGGCCATGAGCTACATCTTCCATGATCTATCTCATCTCAACCTCACATATCTTGATGAACTTACAATACATTCCAAAAAACTTGTTAACCATTTATAGGACCTCCGCCTAGTTTTTCAAAGATGTCAACAATATAAACTGTGCTTGAACCCTCTCAAGTGTGTATTATGTGTCAACACCAGAAGAATATTGGGTTTCATAGTTTCCCAACAAGGTATTAGAGTTGACCCTCTCAAATTCCAAGCCATTAAAGAGGCACCTCCTCCAAAACCATTAAAACAATTATAAAGCTTGCAGGGTAAGGCCAATTTCTTATGATGCTTTGTCCATGATTATGGAACTTGCACACAAGGTTTCCTACGTATCCTAAATCATTAGAAGAATTAAATTATGCAATATCTCAAGGTCCTTTGATTAGCCCACCTTACCAAAACAAAGCCTATACCCTATACCTATCAGCATCATAAGTAGTCATCACTTGGGTGTTAGTCCAAGATGGACCAGATAACAAGGAGCACGCAATTTATTACGTCAGCAAGAACTTATCCGACCCTGCATTGAAGTATGATCTAGAAGAAAAAATTTCCTTAGCCCTCATACATTCAGCACAAAAGCTTTGGCATTATATAATCCTTTGATCCACTACCATAATAACAACAATTAACCCCATAAGGTATTTTCTCACTCGTTGTATGATGAACAACAAGTATGCTCAGTGGGTTGTTATGCTACAAGAATTTTATCTATAGTTTAACTCTCCTGAGAGAAAAAAGGCACTCAGATTTCATCATGGACCTCCCAATAGAGACCCGAGGCTCTCTCATCAATGAGGTTCTTCCTGGTGAACATCTATTTTTAGTATCAACGAAAAACCCCTAGTACTGTGACATCTTACGCTTTTTACAAACTCAATATTTCAAACCCTAGCTTACCCATGATGATAGAAGGCACATACGCCACCAAGGAACCTGCTACATCCTTTTGGGGGATGTTCTCGATCGACGAGGCATCGACACCACCCTACATTGATGTCTCAATCACCAAGAAGCTAAGCAAGCCTTAAATGATTGCAAGAGTGGGGCTTGCAGTGGCCACCTCTTGGGGATAGCCAATGCCAAAAAATTCCTTGGCGTTGGTTATTTCTGGCCCACCCTCTTCCACAATTGCATACAAGCATTCAAACGATGTGACCGATGAAAATGATACGCTCGTAGGGCACAAGCACCACCTGCTCCCTTACATCTAGTCATAGTGGCTGACCTCTTCTGCAAGTGGGGCATCGACTTCATGACCTGTAACCCCCCATCATCAAACAACCCTAAATACATTGTGGTCATTTTGGACTATTTCACGAAATGGGTAGAAGCAATTCCCACATATAATAACATCGCAGATGCCATCGTACAATTTTTCTTCAACCATGTCATAACACATTTTAGTGTTCCCAAGGAGTTGGTGCCAGACCATGGCAAACATTTCAAGAATGAAACTTTTTAAGAGCTATCCCAACACCTTGGTTTCTCACATGAGTTTGCATCACCATGCTACCCACAGTCCAACGGGAAAGTAGAAGTCATTAACAAGGTCCTCAAAACCATGTTACAATGCATGGTGAACACTCATAAAACCAACTAGCACCATATGGTGTTCTCATCCCTATGGGAATACCACACAGATTTCAAGGCTTCTACAGGGTTTACACCCTTCCAACTAGTGTATGGCATAGAAGTAGTACTTCCCATTGAGAGTAAGATCCCTACCTTACACTCGGCTATTGAGCTTTTAACTGACACCAAATCTTTGGAGCAAAGGTTGGTGCAGCTAGAGCTTGTCGATGAATGCTGATGAGAATCCCTCCAAAATAATGAAGCACACAAGAAGAAGGTCAAAGCCTCATTTCATCACAACATCACCCCTCAAACATTTACTGAGGTGGAGTTAGTCTTCCGCTACGGTGTTGCCCAAGAAGTTGTAGGACCCAGGAAGTTTGAAACCCTACGAAGGCCCCATACATCATCAAACATTCCTCCTCAAAGGGGCATACAGCTTGTCAAATCTCGATGGAACTTCCCTAAAAGCTCTTGTCAATGGTCTATACCTAAGAAAACGTTACACATAAAATTCTAGAATGTACATGTGTGCACCATGAATTATTTTTTATGATGATCATCTCATCATGAATTCACTCTAAACATCACTCTCTCATCATGTGTCACAGATGGATCATCCTCCAACCTATCACTGCAGATTTGCTAACGATGCATCTTGATGGTTGCAAAACCTCATTGTTGTAGCCTGGGCCATATACTCTCCTATCTGGACACCTCGTCTCTAATGGAATTTGTATCACGTCACCCACCAATAATCAAGTTGAATATGATGTCAGCATAGGTATATTGGTCGATGCCAACCACCTAAGTATATGTCACTTGCATGTATTCCTTGATTCCTGACTGGTTGTATCACAGTTGAACAAGACCTTTCAGGTCTATGATGCATGCCTTTTTTGGAAGTATCTGCATGTACAAAGGTTAGCTCGATATTTTGATCATATCACATTTACACATATACCAAGGGATCAAAATCATAAAGTTCATCGCATAGCTAATTAAATCATAGACTGGCATGCATCACATATATATAACCATCAAGATACATAAACCATGAGCATAATATACATCTCAAAAAAATGGATAAACACATCAAAAAGTATAGATGCATACGAAATATCATGGGAGCTGCCAAAAAACTATCTCGTATATACATATCAAAAAATATATGGGTACCAAAAATAGCCATATAATCCACTGGACCATGACCATGATTAATAAGTGAAAAATTATAGAGGAGCATCCTCATAATGGGTGCTTACCTTGGTACATACGTAATCTCAATAAAAAAAAACTGGACCCACAAGTCTCTCTAGGGCTCCTAAGGACCAATCTCTGCATTAGGAGCCAAAATCAGACTAGTTGTAGCCATCGCCATAGCTATACGACACAAAATTGGTCAATGTGTTCCCTCAAGTGACATCATCATCTCCATGACAACCTCTGCCAACCCTACTCAACCATCACTGGGAAACCCTCTATTCAAGCCCTCTGCTCTACCCCAAGTGACCTGGTAACTCTGCAGCTTAGCCTATACAGCTACCAAATGCATCTTTGCAGCCTCGGCACGCTTGCACCACCGCTTTGTGTCCTTGCATGCCGCTGCATTGCTACCCTCACTAGAGGTTGCACCAATCTCTAACGTCGTCGGTTGCTTAGGCCTAGTAGGTGGCCTCATGTCTCTCAGTCTCTGTGGCATGGTGTCACCCTTGCGACACCCATATGTCTCAGATCATGGCCTAACAAATAGGCCAGTGGTCACCCCCATGGCCCCACATTTGCAAGTAAACAAACATGGTATGATCATCGTCATATATAAAAAAATACCTATACATGAAAAAAACATATATATACAAATGCAGAAAACAAAAATACATATTGGTACCCAAGCGTCACCCAGAGGAAGCCCCATGTCTGGATCTCCTTGGAAGTCCATGTCGTGGTAAGGAAAATCTAAAATGAAATGAGGATTGGATTTAAACCATAACGCCCCATAGAACCACCTCCAACTCGTGACATTGTAGGTGCCCACCATCGTATATTAGGGTCCCTATCAGGGCCCACTGGCACTGCTAAGATAGGACACAACATCACAACCCTCTCATACATAATTCTGCATAGGACACTCACATAGAAAAAACTCTTGAGAGTGCCATGTCGCACCTATTTCAACTGGAACAACATGCCGCTATATAACAACCAATCCCAATAAAAAAGGTGGACTTCCTACAACTACTGGAGGACCACTATCTACGATCCTAATGCTCTATGGGGGGATGCTGACCCCACCAATCTAACAATAATCGCTAGCGTCACTTGCTTAGTGAGACCCAAAATGGCCACAATCCTGATGTAGCCCTCCTCATAAGGGTTAGGCCCACATTGAGCCTCACTCTCACCCTCCGCCCACTGACAGATACCTACATTCCTAGTTGGCAGTGGATATGATAGAGCCTCCCCACGAGGGAGAAAACTAATAACAAAATAGATATTGGTATGGATTGATATCAACAGATCTTTCAAGCAGATCACCATCACTTGTCGTTCTGTGTCCTAGCATCGGATCAAAAAACACAATAACCTATCATTTGATCTTAGAAGGGGGTTTTGAAGAAACTTTAGTAGACCCCAATGCATCAAAAATTGGTTAGAGGTTGGATCCCTAACCACCTCTGCACATAGGCGCACCTAGTATCACTCTCACCAAATCATCCTGCCATCAAGGATGTCACGCATCAAATTCATAGCTCCCTAGGCTATCAAAAAACATAAAAATCCCTCTTTTCTCAAAGTCACACATCTATAAGCTTGATAGATGTGTTGACGTGTGATTATTTCTCGAACAGATGCGTGGGCACATGTCTATCGATCCCTATGCCATGACTACCAAGGCGTTGAAGACTGTGCATCTATTTTCAAAATAGGTGCACGACCTACCCGTCTGTCTTTGACACAGGTGCACGAATTTCTCATGGTCTGGTGTCCAAGCCACATTGACCCCCAAAGTATTTCGCCATAACATATCCCACCTCAGACACATGAACCATGCATCTGAGGCTCGCTTTTGAATGATGACTGCACGACTCCACAGGAGTCACCTGCACGACCATAAAAAAACAACCTTAAAAGGTCATATATGGGGACCCCTGTACAGCCTATCTACCCTAAGTCTACCAAAATTGAAAAGGGTAGGGTATGAACCCTTTCCTTTCTCTCCTCGCACACATCCTTGGTGCTCTATATGACCACAATGGTAAGAAAAGCTCTCAAACCTAGTTACAACCTCTCAAACTCATCAATGCAAATGAAGTGATATTTGCCCCCCTCAGACCTATCTATCACCACCTTCGCCATTTTGTGGATCCTGTTACAGAAGCTTGGGACCTCGATTAACAAAAATAAGACACAAGGATCAGTACCATACCATCTTCATCATGGAACTCTCTATTCCCTTAATTGCTAAAACTCATTTTTTGGGCCCACCGCACACTCAGAAACTTATTTGAGGTACTCCTATCATTCTTTAATTCATATCATTAAATCAGTCACATATTATGTATATGTCTTAAAAATATGCTTTCACTTGGGGTATTAGTGGTGTATATTGTAGGTACATCACACATGATCCACTTCGACGAACACCCTGACAGGAAAATAAAAGAGCATGTATCATTCTCCACTTAGCATGATATGCTTCCTCCTAATCTTTGTATATCCTGACATCATTTCTCCAAAATGCACCATAGAGTCCATCACCTTGACTATGTTTATCACCATATTGCCTGGAATATGATAAACATCCATGAAGATCAATAAATCCATCCCACTCATGGCTCGCTTCATGTTTGTACACGCTTATTCACTATCAGGAGCCATGACCACCTACCTTGGCCTGGGAACCACTCCACTTACATGCTTTGAAGTTCAGCCTCATTATGCTACACCAATCACACATGCACCCCATTTCCCGAGCCATTCCTAGTACTTTATGGCAAATCAAGACAGATGCACCTCTGTGTCCTAGATTTGGCCTATCGTTCACCCATATTTCATGGCCCATCTACGTCACTTCATCCACCTCACCAACCCAACATAGAGACCAACAAATAGGGCCCCCACCCTCAACAAAAAACACCACACCTCCATGCAGGTCACAATTATTATGGTGCACTCATCTTCGTGTCTGTACATCCAAATCACCCTCATATTATTTTGGCAAGTGTACAAAGATTTTTTTATGAAAAAGACTCCTACCGACATTTTTCATGTCTTTTACCCGGCGATAGTTTCTAGTCACCCTTGGTTGGAGATCACACATCACCCACATTCATTCACCATCCTCATGCCAGTTAAAACATACTCACACTCACCCTGAAAATCCTACTGATTCAAGGGCCATCCCCATCAGCAAACATGTTTTGACTACTGCCATTTGTACAAAATCTCCAACCTCATACCAGTTTTCGATATCCTCTCATATCGTCAACTCTCATTATCATGCCTTATCTAACCCACATTATTACAGTCTATTCACATCTCATATTGATTCCTCGACACAGCATGTCAAGTGGTTAATGCTCCTTTCCTGTCGACTTGAATGTTCGTATTCCAGGATAGAGGTAGTACCTTAGATACCCCCCCTTGAAGGTGTAGATTTTCTCGTAGATTCACATCTCATGTAATGTACTAAAACACAAGACAAGAATCTATTCTACTCTTTAAACAAAAAAAACCAATGATGATGAAAAAAATAATCTACAAGAGGAAGATGATCAAAGACACATAAAGCAATTTCTTCTCTGGGGAAAGCCACTACTCAAAACCCTAACTGTCTATTGCATTAATCATAAATTTGAGTGATAATACAAAGCTTATTCTCACAAGAACAATTCCTGCACAAGTATGATCAACTCTGCCTCACAAGCCTACACTAACCAATACTTAGCCAATTTCTATTGCATGTTGATCCCCTATTTCTTTGATAAATTTGTGAGAGGAATAGCCCATATTTAATTGTGAATTCCTTCCTTCACAATTGTGCAATCCAAATATACGTCCTCCTCTAATTTCATGCATGATTTGTACAACTCGGATCATTCTACAACTGATAGTACAATGTCTAAATGCTCTACTCTCAACTGAGTCATTCTCTAAACTAATATGCATGAGTTTCTCGTGAAGGAATATTCAGTTAGATGGAGTAGCACTGAGGATGTACCAGTGCACCAACTCACTACTAGACTTCTACTAGTTACACAAATAGTTAGAACTAGTTTAACTGACCATAACTCGGTTAAACTGAGCTATCTAATTACAACTCAAATAAACTCATCCTAGACCCCAAAAATTTAGGGAGAACATATACATGACTACATAAATACTTCCAAGTCGAAATTCCTAAGCTAATTAAGTTAATTAAACTTAATTAACTATTTACAAGTTTCTATGAGAATAGAATTTGATTTTAATTCATAGTTTAATTCAAGGACAAATTAAACTGGAATTTCTTATTTCCATTTTTCAACACTCCCTCTCAACAAGAAACGGATTATCAGCTACACCAATCATGTCTCTCTCAAACATGAATTTACATCTTGACAATGCCTTTGTCAAAATGTCATCATCTTTCTCCTTCATGGGAATGTACTCCAACATCATAATCCACCTCAATACACAATCTTGAAGATGGTGATATCGGATGTCGATATGCTTTGAAAGATCATGAAAAATTGGATTTTAAAAGAGTTTAATACAACTCTTATTATCGCAATAAATCACGGTTGGATCCATTGCTGACCAAACAAACCAACCAGAATCTTCCTCATCCATATGGCCTCACATGTTGCCTGACTTGCATCCATGTACTCTACCTTTGCCGAACTAAGTGCAACCGATTTATGTTTCCTTTTGTACCAAGAAACTGATGTTGACCCAATACTAAACATCCATCCTTATGTGTTCTTCTTGTCAAATGGGCTCCCTACCCAATTTGCAACGGTGGATCCTTAAAGCTTCACTCCCTCTGTCTACCTACACCCCAATCCATACTGAGTAGTTCCCTTGAGGTATCTCAACACATTCTTTGTCACCTTCCAATATATCTTGGTAGGCCTAACTATCGCTTGACTAAGTTGGTTAACTGCATAGCACATATCCGGTGGTGTGTTCACCAAATACATGATTGAACCCCCAAGCTAAATGTAAACAGTATCTTCCACTACTCCCCCTGATGTAGTATCCTTCTTCCTCCAGTTACCTACTGGAGGAGTCTCCATGGGTTTGCTACTCTCCATGCAGAACCTCCTGAGTATCTCTTTGGCATACTTTCCTTGAGGCACAAATAGTTCCCCATCAGCCCGCTTTAATTCCATGCCCAGAAAGTAATGCATGAGCCCCATGTCCTTTATCTCAAATTCTCTTGCAAGGTCCTCCTTGTAAGACTTTATCAATTGATCATCACCTATCAAAATCAAATCATCGACATATAACACAATGATCAACAATTTATCTTCCACCACTATGTGGTACAAGTTTGCATCTGTGTCACTCTTGATGAAGCCCAACCCGGTGAAGTAGCGATCAATCCTAGTGTACCAAGTAGGGGGTTCTTGCATCAACCCATACGATGCACTCTTGAGCCGGCACACATGCGACTCGCAGTCGAAGGTCACAAAACCTTAAGGCTGCTCTATGTACACCTCTTCCTCAAGCATGCCATTAAGGAAGGTTGTATTTACATCCATATGATGTATCTTCCAACCCATCTGTGCTAATAGTGCCAATATAGATCTGATTGATGAGTATCTTGCAATAGGAGAAAAGGTATCATCATAGTCAATCCCCTCTACCTATGAAAAGGCACAGTCCACAAACCTAGCCTTATGCTTCTCCACACTACCATCTATAGATTTCTTTACCTTGTAATTCCATCACGAGCTCACCACTAACTTGTCCTATGGTCTTGGGACCACGTCCCAAACACTGTTACGAACAATGGAGTCATACTCCTCCACCATGGCATCAACCCAAATCAGTTTCTCCACTACCCCCTCAAAGGAATATGGCTCTATCTCAACACATCCGCTCATAACAGCCATGTATCTAGTGTACCTCATAGGTGACCTTCTCTGCATGCGTTGAGATGTGGGTGCTCCCACATTATCCCATGCATCATCCAATAACCTGTCATACTCTCTGGTGCACTTTATCCCATCTCTAGAAGACTCTCCCTGAGTGGATTTCTTCACTCTCGGATCCTCTACATGTGGTTGCTCCACATCAATCTGAGGCTCCTCAACCTTAGGAGCTAAAATCTCCTCAACCCCATGTAGCTCAAGCTCCCTCTCAAGGTAAACTCACATGGCCTTCTCCTCATCGAATTTAACATCCTTGTGAGCCATTGTCATCCTCCTAGTCAGAAAGTAAACTTGATAGTTGTGAAGTGTATTAGTGTACCCTAAAACTATCCCCAACTCTGTTTTCATCTCAAGCTTCTTCCGTGCATATTTGGTCACATGGAAATATACCGATGACCCAAAAATTCTGAAGTGACCAACATTTAGTCTCTTACCAAAATAAGCCTCCTTTGGCGTCTTCAACACAAGTATCTGATGTGGACTATGGTTCTACAGACAAACCGTTGTGTCTCATTCTTCATCCCACAAGTGTAGTGGTAGGCCCTGATCTTGCAACATCGCCCGTGTTGCCCCTAACATTATTTTGTTCTTCCTCTCAACTAACCCATTCTACTGTGGGTTATGGGATGTCGTCAACTCCCATTTAATCCCTTCTATTGCACAGAAGTTCTTAAACTCATTTGAGACATACTCAACACCGTTACCACTCCTCAGAGCTTTAACCTTCTTCCCAAACTCTGTCTCGACCAATGCTTTAAATTCACAAAACTTTGTGAAAGTTTGGTCCTGCTTCTGCATGAAAAATATCCAGCTTTTATGAGAAAAATAATCAACAAATATAACATAATACCGGTGTTTGGTTGTGAATGTTGTCAAGAATAGTCCACACACATCTGAATGGACTTGCTCTAGAATCACCTTTGCTCGACTATCTCTGTCACGAAAGGAATCCTTGGTGTCTTTTACCAAAGTACACCCCTTGCATGTATCAACTTGATCTACCATACCTTTGGTAAGACCAATAGATATATGTTGCATTATTTTCAAATTCCCATCATGCAAGTGACCCAATCGATTGTGCCACAACTCGCCAACATCTTAGATCTACACCTTCTCTTCTTTCATGCTCAAAGCAACACAATCCTCTACCTCCAACGGTTCTTTCCTGTCGACTTCAACATTCATATTCCAAGATAGAGGTAGTACCTTGGATACCCCCCTTGAAGGTGTAGATTTTCCTATAGATTCACAGGTCATGTAATATACTAAAATATAGGACAAGAATCTACTCTACTCTTTAAAAAACGGAAACCAATGATTGATGAAAAGAATAATCTACAAGAGGAAAATAATCAAAGACACATACAACGATTGTTTCTCTGGGGAAAGCCACTGCTAAAAACCCCAACTATCTATTGCATTAATCATAAATCTAAGTGATAATACAAATCTTCTTCTCACAAGAAAAATTAATGCACAAGTATGATCAACTCTGCCTCACAAGCCTGCACTAACCAATACTTAGCCAATTTCTACTACATGTTGATCCCCTATTTCCTTGCACAATTCATGAGAGGAATAGCCCATATTTAATTGGTAATTCCTTCCTTCACAATTGTGCAATCCAAATCTAGGTCCTTTTCTAATTTCATGCATGCTCTTTACAACTCGAATCATTCTACAACTGATAGTACAATGTCTCTACACTCTAGTCTCAACTGGATCTTTCTCTAAACTGATATGCATAAGTTTCTCATGAGGGAATCTTCAATTAGATGGAGTAGCACTAAGGATGCACCAGTGCACCAACTCACTAATGGACCTCTACTAGTTCCACAAATAGTTAGAACTAGTTTAACTGACCATAACTCAGTTAAACTGAGCTATCTCATTACAACTCAAATAAACTCATCCTGGACCCCTAAAATTTAGGGAGAACATATACATGACTACAGAATGACTTCCAACTCGAAATTCCTAACCTAATTAAGTCAATTAAACTTTATTAACTATTTACAAGTTTCTATGAGAATAGAATTTGATTTTAATTCAATGTTTAATTCAAGGACAAATTAAACTAGAATTTCTTGTTTCCATTTCTCAACACTCCCTCTCAAAAAGAAAGGGATTATCAACTACCCATATCTTGTCTCTCTTAAACTAAAATTTACATCTTGACAATGCCTTTGCCAAAATGTCAACATCTTTCTCCTCTGTGGGAATGTACTCCAACAACATAATCCACCTCAATACACAATCTTCAAGATAATGATATCAGATATCAATATGCTTTGACCGATCATGAAAAACTAGATTTTCAAAGAGTTCGATACAAACCTTATTATCGTAGTAAATCACAATTGGATCCATCTACTAACCAAACAAGCCAACCAAAATCTTCCCCATGCATACGGCCTCACATGTTGGTTGACTTGCAGTCATGTACTCTCCCTCTACCAAACTAAGTGCAAACAATCTATGTTTCCTGTTGTACCAAGAAACTGATGCTGACCCAATACTAAAGATCTATCCTGATGTGTTCTTCCTATCAGATGGGCTCCCTCCCCAATTTTCATCGGTGAAGCCCTGAAGCTTCACTCCCTTTGTTCACCTACACCATAATCCATAGTAAGTAGTGCTCTTAAGGTATCTCAACACATGCTTTGTCCCCTTCCAGTATAGCTTGGTAAGCCTAAGCATCGCTTGACTAAGATGGTTAACTGCATAGCACATATTCGATTATGTTTTCACCAAATACATGAGTGAACCAAATACATGAGTGAACCCACAAGCTACATGTAAATAGTAGCTTCCACTACTTCTCCTAAAGTAGCTTCCTCCTTCCTCCAATTACCTGTAGAGGAGTCTCCATGGGTTTGCTTCTCTCCATGCAGAACCTCCTAAGTATCTCATTGGAATATTTTCCCTAAGACACAAACAATTACCTTGCCATACTTCCATGTGAAGAAAGTAATGCATGAGCCCCATGTCCTTCATCTCAAACTCTCTTGCAAGGTCCTCCTTGCAAGACTTGATCAATTAAACATCACCTGTCAAAATCAAAATTTCGACATACAACACAATGATCAACAATTTACCTTCCACCATAATGTGGTACAGGTTTGCATCTACTTCACTCTTGGTGAAGTCCAACCTAGTGAAGTAACTATCCATTCTGGTGTACCAAGCACAAGGTTCTTTCTTCAGCCCATACAATGCTCTCTTGAGCTAGCACACATGCGACTCATGGTCGAAGTTCTCAAAACCTTTAGGTTTCTCTATGTACACCTCTTCCTCAATCATGTCATTAAGAAAGGTTGTCTTTACATCCATCTGATTTATCTTCTAACCCATATGTGCTGATAGTGCCAATATAAATCTGATCGATGAGTACCTCGGAATAGGAGAAAATGTCTTCTCATAGCCAATCCCCTCTACCTATGAAAATCCATGGGCCACAAACCTAACCTTATGCTTCTCCACATTACCATCTGCAGCATTCTCTACCTAGTAAATCCATCAGGAGCTCACCACTGACTTGTCCTCCAATCTCAGGACCACATCCCCAACACTATTACGAACTATGGAGTCATACTCCTCCACCATGGTATCAATCCAAACCAGTTGTTGCACTACCTCCTCAAAGGAAGATGGCTCTGGCTCAACACACCCACTCATAAGAGCCATGTATCTAGTGTAAATTCATCGTGAGCTCACTCCTGACTTGTCCTCCCATCTCGGGACCACATCCCAAACACTATTACAAACTATGGATTCATACTCCCCCACCATGGCATCAACCCAAACCGGTTGACACACTGTCTCCTAAAAGGAATATGGCTCCATCTCAACACATCCATTCATAAGAGCCATGTGTCCAGTGTACCTCTCAGGTGACCTCCTCTACCTGCACTAAGATGTGGGTTCTCCCACATTCTCTCGTGCATCATCCAATAACCTGTCAACCTCTCTGGTGTGCTTTTTACCATCTATGGTAGACTCTCCCTGAGTGGATGTCTCCACCCCCAGATCCTCTACATGTGGAAGCTCCACATCAATCTAAGGCTCCTCAACCTTAGGAGCTAAAATCTCCTCAACCACATGTATCTCAAGTTCCTTCTGAAGGAAAACATGCATGGCCTTCTCCTCATTGAATCTGACATCCTTACGAACCACTGTCATCTTCCTCGTCGGCAAGTACACCCGATAGTTGTGATGTGTATCATTGTACCCCACAAATATCCCCAACTTTGTTGTCATCTCAAGCTTCTTCCATGGATCTTTGGTCACATGGAAATATAACAATGGCCCAAAAATCCTGAAGTGACCAACATCTGGTCTCTTACCGAAATAAGCCTCCTATGATGTCTTCATCCCAAGTATCTAATGCAGGCTACAGTTTTGCAGATAAACTGTTGTGTTGCATTCTTCAACCCATAATTGTATTGGTAGGCCTTGATCATGCAACATCGCTTGTGATGCCCTACAATTCATATGTTCTTCCTCTCGGACACCCCATTCTGATGTGGGTTATGGGGTGTCGTCAACTCCTGTTTAATCCCTTCTACTGCACAGAAGTTCTTAAACTCATTTGAGACGTACTCACCAATGTTACCGCTCCTCATAGCTTTAACCTTCTTCCCAGACTCTTTCTCGACTACTTTAAATTCAAAACACTTTGTGAATGTTTGATCCTTCTTCTGCATGACAAAAATCCAAAATTTATGGAAAATTCGTCAACAAATATAACATAATACCTGTGTTTGGTTGTGGATGTTGTTGAGAATGGTCCACACACATCTGAATGGACTCGCTCTAGAATCGCCTATGCTCGACTATCTTTATTGTAAAAGGAAGCCTTGGTGTATTTTCCCAAAGTACACCCTTTGTATGTATCAAATTTCTCTACCATACCTTTGGGAATAATAGTAGAGATCAGTGGCATTATTTTAAAATCCCCATGATGCAAGTGACCCAATCTCCTATGCCACAACTCGCCAACATCTTGGATCTGCACCTTCTCTTCTTTCGTGCTCAAAGCGGAAAAATCCTCTACCTCCAACGCTCCTTCCCTATTGACTTCAACATTCGTATTCTAAGGTAGATGTAGTACCTTGGATACCCTCCCTTGAAGGTGTAGATTTTCCTATAGATTCACAGCTCATGTAATGTACTAAAACACAAGACAAGAATCTACTATACTCTTTAAACATTGGAAACCAATGATCGACGAAAACAATAATATACAAGAGGAAGATAATCAAAGATACATAAAAAAATTGTTTCTTTGGGGAAAGCCACTGCTCAAAACCCTGACTATCTATTTCATTAATCAGAAATACGAGTGATAATACAAAGTTTGTTCTCACAAGAACAATTCCTACACAATTCAAATTAACTTTGCCTCACAAGCCTGCACTCACCAGCACTTAGCCAATTTTCGCTTCTTGTTGAGAGGAATAACCCATATTTAATAGGGAATTCCTTTTTTCATAACTATGCAATCCAAATTTGGGTCCTCTTCTGATTGCATGCATGGTCTATACAACTCAGATCATTCTACAACTGTTGGTACACTGTCCATGCACTGTAGTCTCAACTGGGTCTTTCTCTAAACTGACATGCATGATTTTCTATTGAGGGAATTTTCAATTAACTGTAGTAGCACTGAGGATGCACCAAAGCACCAACTCACTACTAGACCTCTACTAGTTCCACAAACAGTTAGAACTAGTTTAACTTACCATAACTCAGTAAAACTGATTTATCTAATTACAACACAAATAAACTCATCGTATACCCCTAAAATTTAGGGAGAACATATACATGAGTATAGAAAGACTTCAAAGTTGAAACTCCTAAGCTAATTAAGTCAATTAAACTTAATTAACTATTTACAAGTTTCTATGAGAATAGAATTTGATTTTAATTCATAGTTCAATTCAAGGACTAATTAAACTGGAATTTCTTGTTTCCATTTCTCAACACTCTCTCTCAACAAGAAAGGGATTATCATCTACCCCAATCTTGTCTCTGTGAAACTCAAATTTACATATTGACAATTCCTTTGTCAAAATGTCATCATCTTTCTCCTTCGTGGGAATGTACTCCAACAATATAATCTGCCTCAATACACAATCTCGAAGATGATGATATCAAATATCAATATGCTTCGACCGATCAAGAAAAACTTGATTTTCAGAGAGTTTCATACAAATCTTATTATCGTAGTAAATCACAATTGGATCGATCTGCTGAGAAAACAAACCAACCATAATCTTCCTCATCCAGATGGACTAACATGTTGCCTTACTTGCAGCCATGTACTCTGCCTCTATCGAATTGAGTGCAACCAAACTATGTTTCCTACTATACCAAGAAATGGATGTTGACCCAATACTCAAGATCCATCTTATGTGTTCTTCCTATCAAATGGGCTCCCTGCCCAATTTACATCGGTGAAACCTTAAATCTTCACTCCCTTTGTCCTCTTGCACCACAATACATACTGAGAAGTTCCCTTGAGGTATCTCAACACATTCTTTGTCGCCTTCCAATATAGCTTGGTAGGCCTAACCATTGCTTGACTAAGTTGGTTAACTGCATAACACATTCGGTTTTGTGTTCACCAAATACATGAGTGAACCCACAAGATGTATGTAAACAATAGATTCAAGTACTTCCCCTGAAGTACCATCCTCCTTCCTCCAATTACCTGCTAGAGGATTATCCATGGGTTTGTTTCTCTCCATGTGGAACCTCCTGAGTATCTTGTTGGCATACTTGCCCTAAGACACAAATAGTTCCCCATCACCCTGCCTTACTTCCATGCCCAAAAATTAATGCATGAACCCCATGTCCTTCATCTCAAACTCTCTTGCAAGATCCTCCTTACAAGATTTGATGAATTGATCATCACTTGTCAAAATCAAATTGTTGGCATATAACACAATGATCAACAATTTACCTTCCACCACTTTGTGGTACAAGTTCGCATCTTCTTCACTCTTTGTGAAGCCCAACCCAATGAAGTAGCTATCGATCCTAGTATACAAAGCACGGGGTTCTTTCTTCAGCCCATACAACACTCTCTTGAGCCAACATACATGTGCCTCATGGTCAAAGGTCTCAAAACCTTCAAGTTGCTCTATGTACACCTCTTCCTCAATCATTCCATTAAGGAAGGTTATCGTTACATCCATTTGATGTATCTTCCAACCCATCTCTGTTGATAGTGCCAATATAGATCTAATTCATGAGTACCTTACAATAGGAGCAAAGGTCTCATCATAGTCAATCCCTCTACCTTTTAAAAGCGATGAGCCAAAACCTAGCCTTATGCTTCTCCACATTACCATCTATAGCTTTCTTTACCTTGTAAAGCCATCTTGAGCTCACCACTGACTTGTCCTCCGATCTCGAGACCACATCCCAAACATTGTTACAAACTATGGAGTCATACTCCTCTACCATGGTATCAACCCAAACCAATCACTACACTGCCTCCTCAAAGGAAGATGGCTCTATCTCAACACATCCACACATAAGAGCCATGTGTCCAGTGTACCTCTTAGGTGACCCCCTCTACCTACACTGAGATCTCAGTGCTCCCACATTCTCATGTGTATCATGAAATAACCTATCAGCCTTTCTGGTGTGCTTTCTTCCATCTATGGAAGACTATGCCTGAGTGGATGTCTCCACTCCCGGATCATCTACATGTCGCTGCTCCACATCAATCTGAGGTTCCTCAACCTTAGCAACTAAAAACTCCTCAATCACATGTAGCTCAAGCTCCCTCTCAAGGGAAACTCGCATGGCCTTCTCCTCATCGAATCTGACATCCTTGTGAACCACTGCCATCCTCTATGTCGAAAAGTACACTCGATAGTTGTGAGGTGTATCAGTGTACCCCACAAATATCCCCAACTTTGTTGTCAGTTCAAGCTTCTTCCATGCATCTTTGGTAACATGGAAATATACCAATGACCCAAAAATCTTGAAGTCACCAACATCTGGTCTCTTACCAAAATGAGCCTCCTATGGTGTCTTCATCCCAAGTATATGATGTGGGCTGCGGTACTGAAGATAAACCATTGTGTTGCATTCTTCAGCCAACAAGTGTAGTGGTAGGCCCTGATCTTGCAAGATTGCCTGTGTTTCCCATACAATTCTTATGTTCTTCCTCTCAGCCACCCCATTATGTTGTGCATTATGGGGTGTCGTCAACTCCCGTTTAATCCCTTCTGCTGCACAAAAGTTCTTAAACTCATTTGAGACATACTCACCACCATTACCACTCCTCATAGCTTTACCCTTATTCCCAGACTCTTTCTCGACCAATTCTTTAAATTCACAAAACTTTGTGGTTGTTTGATCCTTCTTCTACATGGAAATTATCCAACATTTATGAGAAAATTCGTCAACAAATATAACATAATACTTGTGTTTGGTTGTGTATTTTTTCAAGAATGGTCCACAAACATCTGAATGGACTCACTCTAGAATCGCCTATGATTGACTATCTTTGTCGTGAAAGGAAGCCTTGGTATATTTTCCCAAAGTACACCCCTTTCATGTATCAACTTTATCTACCATACTTTTGGAAAGACCAGTAGAGATCTATTGCATTATTTTCAAATCCCCATGATGCAAGTGACCCAATCACATGTGCCACAACTCACCAACATCTTGGATCTGCACCTTCTCTTATTTTCTACTCAAAGCAGCACAATTCTCTACCTCAAACTTATAGAGATTCTTAACTCGAATCCCTATCTTCTGTACTTGACCCGTGTCTATGTGTCAAAGGAATGCCTTTCCTTTAGAGAAAATCACATCATAGCGTTTATCCTCAAGCATGGAAACCAATACTATGTTCTTCTTCAACCCGGGCACATACATAACATCTCTCAAGGTGAGAGGATCACCTTGCTCCCTCTAAAAAGTAATTGTGCCCAATCCAATAGCACTATACCTCCCGTCATCACCCATCTTAATATTTATCTAGAGATATTTCTCCTCTTGGTCAGTGAACAACTCCTTGTCACTAGTGAACAACTCCTTGTCACTAGTAAAGTCCAATTCAAATTGAGAGGCCAAGGCCTCACCCGCCGCTCCTCTTGAGGACTTATTCTTGGACTTCTTGAGTGGAAAATTTGTAGCGACATGGCCTGGCTCGTCAAAATTAAAACACTTAACTTTAGACATGTATTTCTTCTTACCTCCATGGAAAGAATCCGATTTGGAATGGGACACCTTACCTTTCCCTTTCCTTTCATTATTCGCCAAGGCACAATTTTCCTCATCATCAATCTTTCATGAAGAACCATCTCTGGTGTTCCTTCTAATCTCCTCCTGCATTAAATCCAATCACACTTGAACTTCCCAGTTTGGTAGTTTCTCCCTCCCATTGATAAAGTCCTGATAGATATTCCAACTCTTGGGAAGCCCTAGGAGAGCTAGGCTCACCATATCATCCTCGACAATGGTTATTCCAACACTTCCAATATCATCACGAAAATGAGTAAATTTGGTCAAGTATTTTGGAATCATCTCACCTTTCTCCATATTGATTTTTCAAAGTTTGACTTTCAGTGCCAACTTCCTATGGCCATTTTTGTTCTATAATAGGTCCGTCAATTCTTTCAACATAGCATATGGAGTTTCCTTCCCATGGAGACTCGAGACAATGTGATCTCGAACTACCTCAAGGATTATCCGCCTCGCCTTTGCCACACACTTCTTCCATTCGAACAGATTTTGTGCATCCAATGCTTATGGCTTAGGAATGTCTTGATCAACAAATTCCTTGAGGCAATTATCCTCCAATACAACCTCCATCCTATCCTTCAAATCTATATAATTTGAGATTCCTTCCAAGTAATACCAGAGCCTCAAACCATAGAAAGCTAGTTTCCAATCCTAAAGTATGTATTGCAAATTCGAATTTCACCTGTAACCCAAAACTCAAAACTTCGAAATATCCTCTAGTATATTTTCTTCAGCTTAGATACCATGTAGATTTTCATGTAGATTCATAGCTCATGTAATATACTAAACACAAGACAAGAAACTACTCTACTCTTTAAACAGCGGGAACCAATGATCAATGAAAACAATAATCGACAAGAGGAAGATAATCAAAGACACATAACACAATTGTTTTTCTAGGGAAAGCGACTGCTCAAAACCCAAACTATCTATTGCATTAATCAGAAATTTGAGTGATCATACAAAGTTTTTTCTCACAAGAAAAATTCCTACACAAGTATGATCAACTCTCTGCCTCACAAGTCCGCACTCACCAACACTTAGCCAATTTATGCTTCTTTCTGAGCCCTTATTTACTTGCACAATTCCTGAGAGGAATAGCCCATATTTAATTGGGAATTCCTTCTTTCATAAATGTGCAATCTAAATCTAGTTCCTCTTCTGATTGCATGCATGATTGGTACAACTCAGATCATTCTACAACTGATAGTACATTTTCCCTGCACTCTAGTCTCAACTGGGTCTTTCATTGAACTGAAATGCATGAGTTTCTCATGAGGGAACCTTCAGTTAGTTGGAGTAGCATTGAGGATGCATTAGTTCACCAACTCACTAATAGACCTCTACTAGTTCCACAAACAGTTGAAACTAGTTTAACTGACCATAACTCAGTCAAACTGAGCTATCTAATTACAACTCAAATAAACTCATCTTGGACCCCTAAAATTTAGGGAGAACATATACATGACTACAAAAATACTTCTAACTCAAAATTCCTATGCTAATTAAGTCAATTAAACTTAATTAACTATTTGCAACTTGCTACGAGAATAGAATTCGATTGTAATTCACAGTTTAACTCAAGGACAATTAAACTAGAATTTCTTGTTTCCATTTCTCAATAGAAGGGATATCCTCAGGGGGCAAAATGGGAGCCACTATTTCTCTAATGTCATCATTCCCCTTAACATTCGACACCAATACAAGCTTTCATGTCAAGGTAGTGTCGTACTTAACAACCATTGTAGTTCTTTCATTTAGTCGAAGACCCCTGCATCACTAAGCACCTCATTCAACAGTTCTTACACCATGATACGGAGGATGTACCTAAAGCCAAAGACACATGCATACTGCAACACCTCATTCGATAATGCTACACCTCTGTTATGCATGGGGGAACCAAATTTAGTCTATTCGACCAAGAAGCACCCTTGAGGGCATCAACAATTATCATCATCAGCCATCAACACATCAACCACCACAACATTGACTAGAGAGGACCATTCCCTTCCCGATTGTAACAATTGTAGACTAAGTCATCATAACGGGCATGGGACATGCTCGTCTCATATAGACATTTTTTATTCTTGAGATTTTTTCCAGAGCATGGTTATCATTTATACTCAGTCAAGGTATTTCTCTACTCATCTCCATAACAAGTTATCCTCTCTCTCGAAAAGTTGATCAGACTCTCCGTAAGAACAAAAAACGTGATGTATTTCGGCTATACATTTTCTCCTAACCTCATACATCAGGGGGAAACTGTTAACACAAGAAAATCATACACGTGTTTGAACAATCTAAAAGTCGTTAAAAGACGTCCAGTAGAATGCACAAGTGAAGATTTTCCAGCTGAATACATCATGAAGTTTAAAAAATTTAATTTCTCCTAAGGTCAAAAGTTTATAAAGATAAAAAATCGAGGTCATCATTGTTCTTTCTTCGATAGCTTTGCGCGCATGAAATATCCTTCAAAAGTCATACAGTCTCATAAATGGATGACTCAGTGATTTAGGTGTTAGAAAATTATATATTACGGAGCAATGGAACACATAAAATATTGCAGAATTATAAACACAAAAAACACATAAAACAAGAGAGACACAAATATATGTGGTTTGTTAGAGTCGGTCTAGTTATCCCTCCATCAGAGATCAAAGCTCGTTTGCATTTCATGATTAGGTCTCCCATCAGTTTTGATCAGTTGCATTTCGTTAGGCATGCCATAACTCTGATGGAGTGGTTTGTGTTATTCATTCCCCTCATGCATGGCACTGCTAGTTCAAGTTTAGTAATAAGTCCTTAAAGGTCATTTACAATCATGTTTTAAATTTTTAGGTCTAGGTCTAGCGTTGAGTCAGTTTTGTATTGAAAAGCCTTAGAAGACCAGTAGGCCAAAGGGATGTCTTTGATAGATCATCACTTCAATAATTTTCATCATTGTACAGCTGAATTAGGACTTCTCTTCAAAACTCTGTTTTGAAGACAAGTCGCCATCTCATTTTTGTAAAAAAATTCAAAATTTCAATTCTTCAATCGTTCAAGTGCAGCCTTGGTCTCCTTTGCCAGAGCATATCAAAGCTATCCTTGCAAAAAATTATCAGAGAAAATCATTATTTCAACCAATTTTAAGAAGGAAACCAAAAAGGTTAGAGTCTATTAATTGTGAAAAAGTGTCAACGACCAAACATAAGAAAATGGGTTTTGGATCAAGCAAAAATAAAAAAGGAGTCTATATGAAGATATTTCTCCTCATTTACAACCCATTCCACATTCCAAGAGTGAAGAGCATTGTTCAAAGGCGATTTTGTGAGTTTGTGAGCCAATTGCACCATTTCCAGGGCGCACGGCAAATCAGGTTCGGTGCGCGGCGCATCAGGCGACAAAGTCCAGTGTTCTTTTGCACTCTCGCGGTGCATCAGGAATGCGCGGAGCATTGAAGTTTATGCCCAAAATTTGTCCAGCAAACACTCAAACACCTCTTCTCACGCATCAAATCACAGGTAGGCTTCTATCCACGGTTCATTCTTGGTTTTGAAAGGTTTATATAAAGGATAATGATATATTTTCCATGAAAAACCAAGTGTCAAAACCCTCCTTATCCGTTAATTTGCTGTAAGGATTTAAATGCCAAGATTGTTGTAGGTTTTTCAAAAATAAATGTTGCCAAGGTTATCATGTTTTCCTATTTTCTTTTGTTCCCCATCCCCTATTTTCACCATTATTTTCCCTAATAATTCCCCATAAACCCCACACTATTCTCCCTCAAATCCTAAATCCCTCCCTTCTATTACAAGCATATAATCCCTACCTCATCCCAAAACCCTAAAACTTCAAGATTTCAATGTCCCTTCCCTTCCCTAAATTCCTTGTTTTATTTCCATTTTCCCCATTTCCCTAATGTTTTCCCTTTCCTAACAATTCCCGTGTACATTTGTGTCCCCTTGGTCACAGCGTTTTGAGAAAAAGAAAAAAGTCTACAGTCAATTTTGTACACAGTTGTATATCAGCATATATATATTCCAGCTGCCTTGTTTCTAAAGAACATGTCAGAGACCGAGTCAGTATATGAGCAGGAATATGATAGTGATTCTACACCAGAGGTAAATGTGCCAAATGTGCCACGGAGGTATCACAAAGGTGGCAAAAGTGGACAACATGTTAGGGAGGAGCCTACTTCTTTGGCTCAATTGCAAGCTTGCCCACTTGCAATGGATTGTTTTCGGCGCCAATCATGTTACCAATATTGTGAGATGATCTCACAAACTCAGCATCATCGGGAACTATTCCATCTATTTGTCCTTAATCTACAGGATGGTCATGTAAACCTTGCCAGAGTGGATTTTACCTTGTCACCCGACACTATTGCTCAGGCCATCGGGATACCAAATGTAGGGGAGGAATGGAGCAAACGCCAGATGCTAGACAGATATTACTATGAGCCATATATCAAGCCCAGATATATCAGACATTTGAGCGCAGCCTTTCCTTTCAGATTCCTGAAAGATGAGTTTGCACCATTGATGAAACTCATCATTCGGTATTTTAGTTGTGAGGGTAGATTCTCGCGCCTCTATGCATACCATGTCCATTTGTTGATGCATTTCACATGGGTACGTATGATGAACATTCCATTTTTCATGTGTCATAACATAGAGAGGATGGTGCCTTCAGTACAGAGGAAGAGCCCGGCACATCAGCACAGGAGCATATATCACTATGCATTGATCAAAATCATAGTGATGCATCAGTTGGCATAGCAGGGTATTGCTTGGGAGGATTTCATCTCCCGTGATTAATTTTCCGCGCTACAGCCTCCTCCAAAGATAGTTCATGATGAGGGAGGGCCTTCACAGCAGTTTGACATTCCTGAGACCGAGCATGTTGATGTTCTAGTATATGTGACATATCAGAGAGGCCACAGGGCCTTATTTGCATCTGCACGACGAGTACTATCTCCACCCGGGGTGGAAGGGGTCTCGTTGACATCATGAGCACAACGAGTATTATCTCCACATCATGTGGAAGGGGTCTTGCCTCCATCTTCAGCACAGGTATAGATTCAGGATAGGGTCAAGAGACCCATTGTTGATGAGGGTCCTTTAGGAGGTTAGGATATGGGTATCATTGATGTTGATGCTAGCTCGCCTAACTCGGAGCTCAAGGAGATCATCTGAGAGCAAAGGGCCGAGAATGAGTCATTGTAGATGGCTAAATGGGTGATCAACTACTTGGAGCAGCACAACAAATAGCTGGAAGATGAGCATGAACTTTATGAGCTGCAGAAGATCCGGGAAGACCGGGAATTGGCCCGAAGGAGACCCGGTGATTTGACACCTATTGATCGAGAATCAATGCTCATTCGGGTAAATACTCATTGAGAGAAGTTGTTGGCGAAGGCAAACAAGGACAAAGACATGCTTGGTCACATGAAAACTCACTATTGGGCTCGCATGCATGTTTGTAAAGCGAAAATGAAGATCCTCAAGAGGCGTTTGAGCAAAGCGCAAAAACAACGCAAAAGGCCCGATCCACTTCAAGTTTTGGCCGAGGATTCATTAGTTGAGCATGATACATGATGGAGGGTCTTCACTCCAAATTTGGGCAGATTTGGAGAAAATTTTGTCGTTTCAAAATTTTTGGCTTGCAAAACAGGTTTTTTGGCTCTACGTGTAGCGCGCAGCGCGCAACCCATAAGATGGGGAAGTCCAAATCACAAATGGCTTATAGTTTTGGATTTGTCTTGATCAAATACACATTCTCAGTCATTTCCAAGACATTTCATCAAATTCTGGGTGACCAAAAGGCTCAAAAACATCATGAAAATCACCTTTCTACTACTTTTTGCACCAGCAGGAAGTACTTCTGGGAGAATGCACGTTTGGAGGGTCAAATGGACACCAAATTGAAAAATTCAACTTGGGTTAGAAATTAGACATCTAGGGCTTTCCAAAAAGACAACTTGAGCTCAATTTGGATTCCAGGAAGTGCCCAAAAAGCAGGTGGAAAGGCGCGCGGCACACAGGGCTCAAGCGCGCAGCGCACAGGGTTTTTTGGCACAGTTTTCATCCTCAGCTCAGCAAATGAAGCCAGTTTGACCAGTTTTGACTTGTGATGGGATTTTTCACCCTTATTGATGTAATTAATGGAATTTTATGTTGATTTGACACTTATTTACCTATTCTAGATGATTCATTCATAAAATAGCAAAAATGTAATGAATGAATTGGTTTCCTAGCTTATAGAGGCAAGTTGTTTTGACTGCCTAGATTGTAGTGCTTAGTTTAAAATTGGTTGAAACAGCTCCTAGGATGATGATCTCGACCCCTAGAGGCAAGGGAATGTGTTGGCTTGCCTATATTATTTATTTTCTTAGTCATTTTCAGGGTTGGACTCTTGGGAATAGCTTGATACACTATTGTACATATTTTATCTGCTTTTTTGGCAAAGGAAAGACCAGGGTTTTGCAGCACTATTTGGGATTCATTTGGCTTTATGTGTTGATGGTGTGTTTCTCTCAGTACTTGTAACTTTTTTATGTGTACCACATTCCTTATTTAATCTTCTGCAATTAAACAAATGAAGTGTTAAGGTAGAATCCATAAATTTGCTATGCTCTGCCTTTAAATTTGTTTAATTTTCTATGTTTTCTTTAGTTTAAGGAGAATCCTTGGACTTCCTTGCTCTCCTTAGCTCCTCACCTGTCAGATCTATTCATTCAAATCACTTTAAAGGCATCAAAACGATCGCCTATCTTTCCCCAAGTTGAGCTCTGCAAAAGTTGTGCCTCATCCCCGCACCCAAAATTGCCTTTCCCTTGAATTCAACAAAACCTCAAAAAATAAATTCCATAGTCCTTGTACTTCATACCTAGCCTAAAATTAGTCATCAATTCAGTCATCTCGAGCCTCTTTGATTACCTTTTGCCAAGATTGACCCGGAGAGAGCCCTCTCCTGTCCTCGTAGGGCTAACTACGAGGCTGAGTGTGGTTTGATGTAGCCTCGAGTTTTACCTTATTTCAGCCTAAGGTAGATTTGAGTGCTAACATAGTGGCGACCATACTGGGGAAGAAATCTCAATGGTTTGCTTGCTGATGAGTTTGTCTCACAAGTCTTAGACAGATTCTGAAGTCACACCAGGTAGCTTTCGAAACGCTCTTGCTATGCATAAGCGGAAGTAGATAAATGTTGCTTCAGTCGATCTCCGGTTAGCTTGTGAAAACTTGATTTGCAAATCACCCCAGTACTTTTGTTCGTTCTAGACCTTTGGATGATTGAGTCTAGAGAACGATTGACTGAATTATTTTAATTCTTTTGATCTTCTGATAAACACACTGGCTTCAAAAAGACATACAAGAGCTAATCCAGATCCGAATCCACCTCCTATTTTCGAAAATCCAAATTTGATTCGAAAAATCCTCCGTGAAGAAAGCTCGGCGACTCCCTTGGTTAAATCTCATTCAAGTCCTGCAATTTTTTAATACCTTGAAGAACTTGCTTTCAACAAAAAGTTTGAATTGTCATTGTTTAAAACCAAGTCTGAAAACGCTCTTGATTCTATTGTTCCAAATCCTAACTTTGCTGTAGCCCTTTAATTTGAAAGGCACAATAAATTAATTGACAATTTAATTTTGAGGCACCTTCAGACCGAAATCCAAGCTGCAAATTTTGTTGATTTCTTAGAAGCTGTATCTGCAAACATTGGATCCACTGTCACAGCATCCACCTCTAGAATTCCTACTGAATCGCCTTTCATTCCCACCATTCCTGTGCAACCTATAATTACTTATTCAGAATCTGCAGCTAATTCCCCTCCTTCATCCCACATCGCTTCTCCTCTGCATACACCTCTGCATACTCCTCATACAACAACTACATCCACTCCACCAACAACCGCTAGACTAAATCCACCTAGAGCAATGGCTGCTCGTTTCACACCTCTTTCTTTACCTCAGCAATTGCATGATATGCCCGTGGACTATCAGAGTAAGATTCCTTTATTTGATGGCACTCCTCAAAGTGTGTCCACTCAGCAGCACACAGACAAAATGGAAAATTTTTGTGATTTATATGAGATTGATGAAGAGGATGTAACTATGCGATTGTTTGTGCAAACATTCGGAGGAGAGGTAAGAAAATGGTTCAGAGGCTTGGGAGCCAGAAGTGTACCTACGTTGGCTGAACTTCAGAAACAGTTTCTAGATCGTTGGGAACTCAAAAAGGATCCGCTTCAGATCAATGCCGAGTACAATAATATCAAACGCAATCATGGTGAGTCTATCCAAGACTACATTATCAAGTTCAATACAGTTTATAATGCTATTCCAGATGATTTAAGACCATCTAGAAAATCATCTCTTCTCAAATTCCCGGATGGTTTTGATCCGGAGATGGCTTATTCATTACGGGATAGAGATCCGCCTACTTTAGAAGATATGCAAAAGATTGTTGTTAATGTTGAGGCAAATCTGAATGACAAGAGAGCACGGTTGAAGGAAGAGAAAAGAGTGACTATAAAGGAAGAATCTACATCAGAACCACCTTAGCTTCGTGAGATGGAAAAAATGTTCAAAAGAATGAACCTTGACAAATCAGAACCGCAGATTCGTAATCCAAATTACCATGGCCAGCAACAACCTCGGTTCAGAATTAAGCAGCGTGAACAAAGAGTACAAGCGTCGGCAGCCCAGCAACCGATCAAGACTCCTCATTTGCAGAATTTTGTGAGTCAAGATTCAGATGAAGATGCTGATGTAATAGGGGACCAAAATCACTTCTTTACTCCTGTTGATCTGCCCATTTACATCACCGAAGAAGAAGAGTATGGAGAAAGTTCAGGAGCCCAGTAAGATGAAGATTTTATCTTAGCAAATGATGCAGATTTAGATGATTACTAAAGAGGATATTTGAATGCCTTGTCCACTCAAAAAAAGCAGTATTCATTGGGAAACTGAGATGTGCCGATCAATCCAATTCAGAAAATAAAAGAAGCTACAACACCAAAGACGGATTCACCGATACCACAGAAGAAAGGAAAGGAGACAATTGATCCCACAACTAGCAAGATATCAGCAGCAGAAAGGAAAAATCAGTCAAGTATAATCAAAGATAGGAGAGAAGTTCTGGTCAAAGAAGTCGACAAAGTTTCAGCATTTAGTTTGGAAAATGAAATTTCCAAATTAAAAGTATCTATTCCTTTGACTGAAATCATGAAAAACAACAACTACTGAGGTCAAGTCTCTAAAATTCTGAATTTTGATCCCATGTTCAACATTGTGAACGTTGAAGATGATCAACCAGAATTGATTTTTTGGCCAACATTGGATGGTGAGTCCCCTGATAGTGATGTTCATCCCTTTTATATGAGTTTGAGATTTCATGAATATGTTTTGCACAATGCTATGTTCGATTCGGGTGCTTCGCACAATTTGATGCCAAAGGTGATCATGGAGAAGCTGGGGTTAGACATTACAAGGAAATATCATGATTTGCATTCATTTGATTCCAGCCGTGTGAGATGTATCGGGCTCATCAAAGATTTGGTTGTTAGCTTAGATCAAATCCCAACGAAGAATGTCTTGATGGATGTGGTTGTGGCGGACATTCCTCCACGTTTTAGTATGCTACTTTCAAGATCTTGGGGGGCCAAGTTGAATGGTACTCTACAGTTAGACTTTTCTTATGCTACAATTCCAGTCTTCGATCAAATGAGAAAGCTATATCGAGATCAAAATATGAAATACATGATAACAAGCAAAGAGAAGCCAATCAATCATCCTGTAAATTATGTACATACAGATTTGGAGTCGTTTGTTTTATTTGCTAATAGTTTAAATGATCTAGATAGTCAGTTAGTTCAGGCGGAAGATATACCAGAGATCACTGAAAATTTCAGAGAAGTTCTACAAAAGGAAAGAGGAGAAAAGCAAGCTACTGTGGAGCAAACAACTAAAGATAAGGGGCAACAAACAGAAAAAACAGAGCTAACACAATTTCAACACTTGGAAGAAGATGAAGATGGTCTTTGGACCATGGATTTTGACGGCGCAATAGGTAATGATGGTGCTGGTATTGGTGTGTGAATTCAAAGTCCCTTTTCCACTCAACACAAAGTTCCAAGCAAGGTGAGAGTGTGTTCCTATAAACTAGCATTTGATTGTTCAAATAAGGAGGTGGAATATGAGGCTCTCATTGCTGGCCTTAAGATTCCTAGAAAGCTAAAAGCGAAGAAGATTGTGGTCTATGGTGATTCTGAGTTGGTGATCAAGCAAGTTAAGGGTGAGTTTCAGGCCAAGCATCCTCGTATGAGGGCACATCGAAATGCAGTCTTAGATATTTTGAAGTAATTTTCTGATCATACCTTCACATGTGTGCCTCGCATACAAAATGGTGTTGCTGATAGACTTGCTAAGGCAGCAAGAAATTTAAAAATTCCGATGAATTCTAGCAAAAAGTTTGAGATTCATGTGAAACATCGTCCCACCATTCCAGACAATCAGCGATGTTGGCAAGTCTTTCAAGATGATGAAGAGATTAATCAGTTTCTGCAAAATAAGGGTAAGTTCAAAGATACCTCAATAGATACTGGACATGATGATGGTAGTGATAATATACAAGTAAATCAAATGGACGTGCTGCAACTTAAAGATAACATTATTCATAAGGGATTGATTCCTTTAGAGGAGCTGTTTGACCAAGATGATGTGGCCCGCAAACCGACATTAAGACTGACTGAAAAAGGTGTTGAAGAGGTAAACATTGGGACAGCTGAGAATCCCAAGCGAGTAAAGCTATCAAAGTCATTGTTACCAAAGGTAAAATCATACTATGTGCAATTTTTATCTTTATTTTCTGATGTTTTTGCATGGGATTACTCAGATTTAAAAACATATGACACAAATATCATTCAACATACTATTCCTATTAAGCCAAATCAGAAGCCTTTTCGTCAAAAGTTGAGGAGAATCAATCCGAAGCTACTGCCATCAATTGAAAAAGAGGTAAACAGATTGTATAAGTCAGGAATCACTGCGGCTATCTGATTTTCAGATTGGATATCAAACTTGGTACCAGTAAGGAAGAAAACAGGTGAGATCCGTTTATGTATTGACTTTAGAAATTTGAATAAGGTGTCCTTAAAAGACAATTATCCGCTGCCCAAAATGGACCATATATTGCAGCGAGTAGTTTGAGCATCCAGGATGTCACTACTCGACGGCTATTCAGGATACAATCAGATTTTAGTGCATGAAGATGACCGTGACAAGACAGCGTTCACCACTCCATGGGGAACATTTCATTCTGAAAAGATGCCGTTTGGTTTGAAAAATGCAGGATCCACCTTTCAGCGTGCAATGGACATGGCTTTCGCCAACAAGAAAGATGTATTTTTAGTTGTTTATCTTGATGACTTGACTCTGTTTTCAAATTCTGATGAGGAACATTTGTATCATTTGAAAATGGTTTTCCAAAAGTGCAGAAAATATGGCATTTCGCTGAATCTGAAAAAGAGTCTTTTTGCCATGGATGAGGGCAAACTCTTGGCCACATCATATCTAAAGACGGCATTCGTGTTGACCCTGCACGTGTTGAAGCCATTCAGCAAATTGAACAGCCCCGGAACAAGAAAGAAATACAGTCCTTCAATGGTAAACTGAATTTTTTGCGTCGCTTCATTCCAAATCTAGCAAAGCATCTTAGAGAAATCACGAGCATGCTAAAAAAGGAAAGTTAAGTAAATTGGACCGAAGAGGCGGTGAAATCATTTAATTTAGTGAAGTTAGCTCTTTCTTCAGCTCCTATTTTGATCAACCCAGGCTACACTCAGGATTTTATTTTGTTCTCATTTGCTTTTGAGCACACTTTGGCAGCTGTATTAATGCAGAAGAGGGAAGGTGTTGAAAAGCCCATTGCTTTTTTCAATCGGATTATAAGAGATGGAGCATTGAAATATAACATCATTCAGAAGCAAGCACTTGCGCTTGTAAAGGCCTTGAAATATTTCCGTGTGTATATATTGCATTCCCATATTCTAGCTTATGTTCCTAATGCAGCAGTTAAAGATATTTTAGTACAGGCAGATCCAGAAGGCAGACGGGGTAAGTGGATTGCTGCGTTGTGAGAGTATGATGTAGAGATTAAACCCACCAAGCTGATCAAAGGTCAAGGACTCGCCAAGCTAATGGCTGAAACGAATTTGCAAGTTCTAGACATAAATTTGATTGCTGCCATGTCCGATGAAGATGAGGAGAATCCATCCATTCAGGTATCTGAAATGTTTCTTTCTTCTGCTTGGTATGCTAACATTTTATATGTACTTCAGCATTTGTCTTCACCTCCCGGAATGCCTAGAAACAGAAGTAGAACTTTGAAATTGAAAGCTGCAAAATTCTGCATACTAGATTTAACATTGTTTTGGAAAGACCCTGGTGGAATGTTATTGAATTGTTTGGTAGAGGAGGAAGCCAAAAGAGTCATAGAAGGCTTTCATAGAGGGGACTGTGGAGGTCATCGGTTTTGGAAGACCACAACAAACAAGATTCTAAGGGCAGGATATTATTGGCCTTCATTATTTTCAGATGTATATAAGGCTATTAAAAATTGTCACGAATGCCAAATCTACCTTAGGCTGAAATAAGGTAAAACTCGAGGCTACATCAAACCATGCTCAGCCTCGTAGCTAGCCCTACGAGGACAGGAGAGGGCTCTCTCTGGGTCAATCTCAGCAAAAGGTAATCAAAGAGGCTCGAGATGACTGAATTGATCGCTAATTTTAGGCTAGGTATGAAGTACAAGGACTATGGAATTTATTTTTTGAGGTTTTGTTGAATTCAAGGGAAAGGCAATTTTGGGTGCGGGGATGAGGCACAGCTTTTGCAGAGGTCTACTTGGGGCAAGATAGGTGATTGTTTTGATGCCTTTAAAGTGATTTGAATAAATAGATCTGACAGGTGAGGATCTAAGGAGAGCAAGGAAGTCTCAAGGATTCTCCTTAAACTGAAGAAAACATAGAAAATTAAACAAATTTAAAGGCAGAGTATATCAAATTTATGGATTCTACCTTAACACTTCATTTGTTTAATTGAAGAAGATTAAATAAGGAAAGTGGTACACATACACAACTTACAAGTACTAAGAGAAACACACCATCAACACATAAAGCCACATGAATCCCAAATAGTGCTGCAAAACCCTGGTCTTTCCCTTGCCAAAAATGCAGATAAAATCTGTCCAGTAGTGTATCAAGCTATTCCCAAGAGTCCAACCCTGAAAATGACTAAGAAAATATATAATATAGGCAAGCCAATACACTCCCTTGCCTCTAGGGGTCGAGCTCATCATCCTAGGAGCTGTTTCAACCAATTCTAAACTAAGCACTACAATCGAGGCAGTTAAAACAACTTGCCTCTATAAGCTAGGAAACCAATTCATTCATTACATTTTTGCTATTTTATGGATGAATCATCTAGAATAGGTAAATAAGTGTCAAATAAACATAAAGTTCCATTAATTACATCAAGAAGGGTGAAAAATCCCATCACAAGTCAAAACTGGTCAAACTGGCTTCATTTGCTAAGCTGAGGATGAAAACTGTGCCAAAAAACCCTGTGCGTCGCGCGCCTGAGCCCTGTGCGCCGCAAGCTTTTCCACCTACGTTTTTGGCACTTCGTGGCATCCAAATTGAGCTCAAGTTGGCTTGTTGGAAATCCCTGGATGTCTACTTTCTAACCCAAGTGGAAGTTTCCAATTTGGTGTCCATTTGACCCTCCTAAAGTGCATTCTCCCAGAAGTACTTCCTGCTGGTGCAAAAAGTGGCAGAAAGGTGATTTTCATGATGTTTTTGAGCCTTTTGGTCACCCAGAATTTGATGAAATGTCTTGGCAAATATTGAGCATGTGTATTTCATCAAGACAAATCCAAAACTATAAGCCATTTGTGATTTGGACTTCCCCATCTTATGGGTCGTGCGCTGCGCGCTACACATAGAGCCAAAAAACCTGTTTTGCAAGCCAAAAATTTTGAAACGACAAAATTTTCTCCAAATTTGCCCAAATTTGGAGTGAAGACCCTCCATCATGTATCATGGTCAACTAACGAAGCCTCGGCCAAAACTCGAAGTGGATCGATCCTTTTCCGTTGTTTTTGCGCTTTGCTCAAACACCTCTTAAGGATCTTCATTTTCGCTTTACAAACATGCATGCGAGCCCAATAGTGAGTTTTCATGTGACGAAGCATGTCTTTGTCCCTGTTTGCCTTCGCGAACAACGTCTCTAAATGAGTATTTACCCGAATGATCATTGATTCTCGATCAATAGGTGTCAAATCACCGGGTCTCCTTCGGGCCAATTCACGGTCTTCCCAGATCTTCCGCAGCTCATAAAGTTCATGCTCATCTTCCAACTGTTTGTTGCACTGCTCCAAGTAGTTGATCACCCATTTAGCCATCTGCAATTTCTTTTGCAGCGACTCATTCTTGGCCCTTTGCTCTCAGATGATCTCCTTGAGCTCTGAGTTAGGCGAGCTAGCATCAACATCAATGATACCCATATCCTGACCTCCTGAAGGACCCTCATCAACAATGGGTCTCTTTCCCCTATCCTGAATCTGTACCTGTGCTGAAGATGGAGGCGAGACCCCTTCCACATGATGTGGAGATAATACTCGTTGTGCTGATGATGTCAATGAGACCCCTTCCACCCCGGGTGGAGATAGTACTCGTCGTGCAGATGCAAATAAGGCCCTGTGGCCTCTCTGATATGTCACATATACTGGAGCATCAACATGCTTGGTCTCAGGAATGTCAAACTGTTGTGAAGGCCCTCCCTCATCATGAACTATCTCTGGATGAGGCTGTAGCGCGGAAAAGTAATCACGGGAGATGAAATCCTTCCAAGCAATACCCTGCTATGCCAACTGATGCATCACTATGATTTTGATCAATGCATAGTGATATATGCTCCTGTGCTGATGTGCTGGGCTCTTCCTCTGTACTAAAGGCACCATCCTCTCTATGTTACGACACATGAAAAACAGAATTTTCATCATACGTACCCGTGTGAAATGCATCAACAAACGGACATGGTACACATAGAGGCGCGAGAATCTACCCTCACAACTAAAATACCGAATGATGAGTTTCATCAACGGTGAAAACTCATATTTCAGGAATCTGAAAGGAAAGGTTGCACTCAAATGTCTGATATAGCCGGGCTTGATATATGGCTCATAGTAATATCTGTCTAGCATCTGGCGTTTGCTCCATTCCTCCCCTACATTTGGTATCCCGGTGGCCTGACCAATAGTGTCGGGTGACAAGGTAAAATCCACTTCGGCAAGGTTTACATGACCATCCTGTAGATTAAGGACAAATAGACGGACTAGTTCCCGATGATGTTGAGTTTGTGAGATCATCTCACAATATTGGTAACATGATTGGCACCGAAAACAATCCATTGCAAGTGGGCAAGCTTGCAATTAAGCCAAAGAAGTAGGCTCCTCCCTAACATGCTGTCCACTTTTGCCACCTTTGTGATACCTCCGTGGCACATTTGGCACATTTACCTTTGGTGTAGAATCACTATCATATTCCTACTCATATACTGACTCGGTCTCTGACATGTTCTTTAGAAACAAGGTAGCTGGAATATATATATATATATATATGCTGATATACAACTGTGTACAAAATTGACTGTAGACTTTTTTCTTTTTCTCAAAATGCTGTGACCAAGGGGACACAAATGTACAAGGGAATTGTTAGGAAAGGGAAAACATTAGGGAAATGGGGCAAATGGAAATAAAACAAGGAATTTAGGGAAGGGAAGGGACATGGAAATCTTGAAGTTTTAGGGTTTTGGGATGAGGTAGGGATTATATGCTTGTAATAGAAGGGAGGGATTTAGAATTTGAGGGAGAATAGTGTAGGGTTTATGAGGAATTATTGGGGAAAATAATGGTGAAAATAGGGGCTGGGGAACAAAAGAAAATAGGAAAACATGATAACCTTGGCAACATTTATTTTTGAAAACCCTACAGCAATCTTGACATTTAAATCCTTACAGCAAATTAATGGACAAGGAGGGTTTTTACACTTGTTTTGTCATGGCAATTAGATCATTATCCTTTATATAAACCTTTCAAAACCAAGAATGAACCGTGGATAAAATCCTACCTGTGATTTGATGCGTGAGAAGAGGTGTTTGAGTGTTTGCTGGACAAATTTTGGGCATAAACTTCAATGCGCCGCGCGCCTCACCCAACGCGTCGCGCGCTCTTGATGCGCCGCGCACGTGCAAAATAACACTGGACTTTGTCGCCTGATGCACTGCGCACCACTGATGCACCGCGCGCCATGGAAATGGTGCAATTTGCTCACAAACTCACAAAATCGCCTTTGAACGATGCTCTTTAGTCTTGGAATGTGGAATGGGTTGCAAATGAGGAGAAATATCTTCATATAGACTTCTTTTTTATTTTTGCTTGATCCAAAACCCATTTTCTTATGTTTGGTCCTTGACACTTTTTCACAATTAATAGACTCTGACCTTTTTGGTTTCCTTCTTAAAATTGGTTGAAATAATGATTTTCTCTGATAATTTTTTGCAGGGATAGCTTTGATATGCTCTGGCAAAGGAGACCAAGGCTGCACTTGAATGATTGAAGAACTGAAATTTTGAATTTTTTTACAAAAATGAGATGGTGACTTATCTTCAAAACAGAGTTTTGAAGAGAAGTCCTAATTCCACTGTACAATGATGAAAATTATTAAAGTGATGATCTATCAAAGACATCCCTCTGGCCTGCTGGTCTTCTAAGTATTTTCAAGACAAAACTGACTCAACCCTAGACCTAGACCTAAAAATTTAAAACATGATTGTAAATGACCTTTAAGGACTTATTACTAAACTTGAACCAGCAGTGCCATCCACGAGGGGAATGAATAACACAAACCACTCCATCAGAGTTATGGCATGCCTAACGAAATGCAACTGATCAAAACTGATGGGACACCTAATCATGAAATGCAAAAGAGCTTCGATCTCTGACAGAGGGATAACTAGACCGACTCTAACATGGTTCACCCAATTTGGGCTACCTCCACGGAGAAACACTCAGTCCTTCTTTTGTTATATTATCCAACAAACTGAAGAGATACAACCTACAGTAGATCTGCTTTAACACCCTCCTCGCTCTCAATATCCTCTCTCTTCCTCACTCAGAATACAGATATCCATAGACGCAATACAATTCCCTCATATATAGTGATGGGTTCCCTTCTAGGGCCAGAAACCCTAAACTAAACATAACTTCTACCGTTAGATCATCCTCCTAATGAACAACCCAGATTGACTAGAAATTACTATACTTTTACAAGGAAATTTTACATCTGTTTTTAGCTTCGGGGGCGTTGCCCCAGGTCCCCCGTGAGGGGGCCACTGGCCCTTGGACCCCTCAACCAGGGGGGATCGGCCCCCCTGTACCCCCATGAGGGGGACAAGTCCCCCGCCCCCCACCCCCGCGTGGATGGGTGTATAATATTCCTGAGGTATACATCCAACTGAAACCTTTGAATACATAAGATAATCAGGATCCACATCCAACATCAGGACCACTCCACACACTTGTAGCTGATTATCTGACATGATCTTAGACCAATACAGCTGAATTTGAGTCACCGTGAAGATATGCAACCCTCAATGGAATCATCTTGTCCTATGCATGTGTTATTATCATGCATGAACCAAGAGAGGGAAGATGGATTCTAAAATTCTATATAAATAGGCAATGGGAGAGCCAAAATATGAGACATTGTTATGCTAGCCAAATTGGTATCAGAGAAAACCACCATTCCATTATTGAAGCCAAAGAAGGGAAGAGCACTAGCATGTTGGCCATATTGCTTCTAAGTAATCCATCATCTTAGTGAGAAAATAGGAATCCACCATTAGAGAGTCTTCATACTTCTTTGAGACATAGGAGAAACTTGCAAAGATATTAAGGAAAAGAAACCTCCCCACTGAGGATTTTTTAGCACCATAGCTCAAATAATTCTCTTGAAGTGTCTACGATACATCTATTGTATTGAACCTCTACTACCAGCAGTCAATAAAGGGAGATTTTTCCATTATTATATTTATTTGTTTGCTCCATTGAGAATTTTTTGTGTATTTACCTCTTTGTTTTAGTTTATGTTTATATATGCATTGTTTCCACTATTTACAATGTTGTCTTTATCTAAGTTTGTCCACTAACAACACCAATTTTGCCTATGATCCTTTGTAGGGAACAATCACCTGTTAAGGAGGTGTCTTTTGGTGCACCATTGCAACAAAAACAATACCACACTTATGAAAGAAAAAAAACCCTTGGACTTAAAATTATGGTTGTGATGATTTGTTGGTTGAAAGACATATTTGACTTGAAATTAAGATTGTGATGTTTCTTAGTTGAATGAAGTACAACTTGGTCATATGTGAGCATATAAATGTTAAAGGGATAAAAAATATTACAATGTGTTATTATTATATATATAATATATATATATATATATATATACTCGGTATTGTACTTTTACATTTTTCAATATCTTGAGATAATTTCAAATATTGCACTAAAATGTGTGGAGAGAACAAATCTCTAGCAATTTAAAATTCAAGAAAATTTCTTATTGTCTATAGAGATAAATTTTCACTATAGATTATTATTAGTGTTGATATTTTCTTAGAGCTCTGCTAAAAATGAATCTATCATCTCCATTGTTGGCATGGTGCTCCCTAGCAAGTAAAACTACCCAAAGTGGTCCAAAAGGATTTTAAAGAAATGCATTGATATTTAACTATTAATTGGATGGTATCTATGAAGGAGAGGCTAAAGAATAATTTGAAGTTGTGTGGTGCAAGCATAGTGGACCTACCAACCTTGCATCAATTAAGGAGCTTTCCATTTGGAAAAACAAAGACAAGAAATAGTATTCCCTAATTTTTGCAATAGAAAGTGAAGAGGTGAGTTACCATATAATTCACATTAATGATTTTTATTAACCCTTAAAGAAGTCAAATTACTTGTGACTCTCATTCAAAACTGGGACTTATACCACTATTGGTGAAGATTTTCAAACTAGACGTAAAGGATGATGATGCCATGAGTTTAACCTTTGATATCAAAGCCATCATGCATGACATATGTGCCACTAGAGTGAAGATATGCATTCCTCTCACATCCTTCATCAAGGCCCTCTACCCCACATGTTCTCACTATGTTGAATACCTACAACCTATTGGAAAAAATAAGTCCATCAAATTTCACTCTCTAGTAGAAAAAATTGCAAAAAATGAGAAACTTTTGGCAGAAAGAAGATAACACAACCACTAGAGAAATTGTGTTCCTTATGAAAAAATGGAAGAATCAATCTAGTGACTCTTCAAGAGGATAAGGTAGTAAAATAAGAAAGAGCTATATTCTTCAATATGATCTATGCCGTAGAAACGAACATAAGGAAAAGACATGCAAAATCCCTTGGGATAAGACCAAAGAAAGCAAGGTCATAAAGAAGAAAGAGACAAAGCATCAGACCTAGAAAATTATTAACCAACTAAATCTACTAACTATAATGTTTACCATTACACTTTTGAAAAAGTCAGAGTTGTATCTTGAGCCATAGTCCATCAACATGATCTAGTTCGTGGTCATACCTAAACCACCATTTAGTAAAATACTTGAGGATTTTAGTAGACAACAATTTATGATCATATTTTAACCATCACCTAGTATAATACCATCATATGCTAGCCATCTGGTTTGTGGTCATCCAAGAACCACTAGATTTAGAGAGCACGTTTAGCCATTGGAAATTTTGCTTCATCTATTTACATATGCTTCAAAAACACCCCTTCAGATTAAGGGGGGGAATGTCACACACCTAATCCTTAGGGATTCTAGTGATTTGAAAATATTATTTAAATATTTATGAGACATATAAAGAGTTAGAATAGGAAGAGACATTGGACCTTGGAAGGAAAAATCAAAGGTCACAAAAACCTATATATATGAATTTAAGGTTGACCACAAATGTATAACTCCAGAGAGGAATCCATAGGTATATAAATTTTATAGTCCTCATGAACATAGGCTTAAATGGGTGTAACCATTAGATTGGAATACATTAATGAATAATCTTATGTTCCCATATAACATGTAGAGATGAATTTACTATATCCATGTAAACAATTAAATTATGGCAGTCTCATAATTATAGTTTGAATTGTTAGTTTTGATACAAGAATTAACTTCATAGATATAGAGTTGTATTTGTATTAGACAAAGAATTATTTTTGAGTCAACATTTTAACATCTTGATAAAGGAATCAAGTTCAAAATTTGTGGTCATATTCAAACCATCACCTAGTAGAATACCATCTTATGCTAGCCATCTAGTTTTTGGTCATCCAAGAACCACTAGATTTAGAGAGAACATTTAGCCATTGGAAAATTTACTTCATCTCTTTACATACTCTTCAAAAACACCCCTTCATATTAAGGGGGAGAATGTTGCACACCTAATCCTTAGGCATTCTGGTGATTTGTAAATATTATTTAAATATTTATGATACATATAAAGAGCTAGAATAGGAAGAGACGTTGGACCTAGGAAGAAAAAATCAAAGGTCACAAAAACCTATATATGTGAATTTAAGGTTGACCACAAATGTATAACTCTAGAGAGGAATCCATAGTTATATGAAATTTATAGTCCTCATGAGCACTAAAATGTGTGGAGAGAACAAAACTCTAGCAATTTAAAATACAAACAAATTTCTTATTGTCTACAGAGTTAATATTTCACTATAGATTATTGTTAGTGTTGATATGTTTTTAGATCTCTGCTAAAAATGCGTCTATCATCTCCATTTTTGGCATGGTGCT
Source organism: Pinus taeda (assembly GCA_000404065.3). Classification (NCBI taxonomy): domain Eukaryota; kingdom Viridiplantae; phylum Streptophyta; class Pinopsida; order Pinales; family Pinaceae; genus Pinus; species Pinus taeda. The sequence goes on along the minus strand of APFE031170789.1, from coordinate 186,745 downwards.
CACTGGCAAGGAAAACTATCCAAAGTGGTCCAAAAATATAAAAAATTGCATTGATATTTAACTATTTATTGGATGTTGTCTATTAAGGAGGGGCTAAAGAAGCATTTGAAGGAGATGTTTGGTGCAAGCACAATGGACCTACCAATATTGTATCAATTAAGGAGATTTCTGTTTGGAAAAACAAAGACAAGAAATAGTATTCCCTAATTTTTGCAATATCAAGTGAAGAGGTGAGTGACCATATAATTCACATTAATTATTTGTATGAACCCTTAAAGAAGTCAAATTACTTGTGACTCTCATTCAGAACTAGGACTTGTACCATTGTTGGGGAAGATTTTCAACCTAGAGTTAAAGGATAATGATACCATGAGTTTAACCTTTGAGATAAAATCCATCATGCATGACATTTATGAAACTAGAGTGACGATATGCATTCCTCTCACATCCTTCATCGAGGCCCTTGTTGAGCCTCAACCTTGCACCTTCCTACACACCCTCTTAACCCTCATACTCCACTCACTTCACTCATCTAGTGGTTGAATCATTGCATTATAGTTTAAAAAGGATTGTTTATATGGTTTTCTAACTATACTGATGTCTGTTGTTTGGTTTAGTCTTTTGTTCATGCAGCTGCGGAAACTTGTCAATTTCCGCAGCCAGCACAGGATTTCGCAGCCATTTTGTTAAAGGCTGTGCTCCAGGTGTCTTCTGAAGGAACGGGCTATATGGGCAAGCTCCAGATGGCATGTACATGGATCGTGTCCCTTCAAACCGGCCAAATCATCATTTTGAGGCCGCGGTCAACCAAAGTCAAAGACGTGGCCAACCAAAGAGTCCAACGGTGGCACGTTACTGTTAAAGGCACGTGAATGATACGTGGCCTAGTTCCCAGCTCACGGAGGCTCCAGCGCACCTGAGGATCGTTCTTGAACAACGAATCTAACAGCCAACCACTCCAGGATTTAAGAAGCATAACGACAGTTACACTAGATCTCGGCTCATGAGATCTACGTGTCTTTGGCACGCAGTTAATAGCCTAAGTAGTTGATTAGTTAACTGTAGGAATTTTACATTATAAATAACGCGTTTTCAAGCGTTGTAAAGAGACTTTTGGATGCATAGAATTTCTGAACTGTTATGTAATTTCCGCACACTGCTGGTTATTTTGTCACCCCACTGTTTTATATGTTGCTGATTTGAATACATGAGTAGACCTTTTTGAAGATAGTCTTGTGATCATTTGATTGGTTGAAGTGGCAGAGGGCCCCTGCATACTGAAGCCCTGTAATGTATTTGTTTAGTTTCATTATGCTTTTGTTTTGTCATTAGTTTGTACATAATATGTTTTGCTTTATGTTTCTGCTGTTCATATCTTTGTCTTTGTAAACTGATCAGTGCTTTTTGCAGGTTCTTTTAGGCAGCCCGGGAAATCTTTTATTTTCTTTAATAACTTTTGGCATATGTGATCATCTTGTCCTTCCTGCTAACCTTAATTTTCTGCAATTTACATTCAGCATTGTCCTTTTCAAATTGTTATTTGTTTATTTCTTTTTCTGCTAAATTAGATGTCATACTGCTTAATAATTTTATGATTTCTTTCTGTGGTCAAATGACTATATCAGCAGGAGATCAGAAGATCACTAATTGTAGTGTGATTTAAGTGTCATATTACTTACTCATAGTTGTTTTCCATAAAGTAGATTGAGTTGAATGGTAAAGAACTAAAAGAGTCTAAGTAGTGTGATTAATTTCTTTTTACATTTAGGTATCATATTGCTTGTTATGTTCATGATTACTTCCCCAAGGTAGATTGAGATGAGAGGTAAAGGATTTGAAGAATTCAAGTGGTGTGATTAGTTTCCTTATGTAATTTACTTTTTTTGAACAATTAAATATCATATTGCTTTTTATGCTCATGATTACTTCCCCAAGGTAGATTGAGCCAAGGGGCAAAGGATCTAAAAAGCTCAAGTACTGTGAGTTAGCTGCTTTACTTTAAGTTTGAGTTGTTTTCCAAGTTTTTGCTTTCTTTTCATTTTCAGCAGCAAGGATACTGGGCCATTGCCATTAGTTCGCTTTTTAATGCATTTTGTTTTCTCTTAAGAATTGGTTTCATTTCAGTTACTGTAAAGCTTTCTTTTGAGCATTTTTCAAGTATAGAAATCATCACCATTTACACTCCACACACTTCACACTTCACTTTCATCACCACACATTAAGAAAAGAATAAAATCCAAAAAACAAACTAAAAAGCTTAAAACGACAAAAACCTAAGAAAATGGTTATCTAAGTACATATAGTACACCTCACTTCGTCAGTTTACAAACCTCGGGTTGACAATATAAATAGCAATTTAGATCACACTAAATTGACCAAACAATTACAATGGAGAAACTTCTCCCGGTTGTAGATTCTTGATTACGAGGGGGTACCCTTTCGGTGTAGGAGGTGCCATAAGGCAGGTCACCTATTCAGGGATTGCCCCCTAAATGGAAAAACAAGAGCAGGGGGGAATGGAAAGACTATACCTACAAAGGACTCTCAAGCACTTGCGACTCAACCCTCTTCTGAAGATGCAGTGATGTACACCATCCCTGAAGCAGTTGTGGATGCACCAGCCAAGGAGGCTCTGAAGAAGCATGGCAAAGCACCATATCGGGCTCCCTCTTCTCCTCTAACCAGGGCAAGGTTGGTTGCAGAGGTTGTGCTATCTTCGGGTATGTTTGCCTCTAACCCCTGCTCTGTACATCTCTCTACATCTTGTTAGTGTCAGTCTTTGCAGCCTTCCTCCAGTGATCAAACATGCTCTTACACAAGTGATTTTAAGGTGTCAAGGTCAAATTTTGTCATTTCAGTGAGTCTTCAAGCAAAATTTGGTCACTAGGCATTAGGTCTAGGGTTTGCTTGTACTCCTTCCAAAGTTGTCCAAATGTCATTCCATGTCACCATTCAGTTGCGTCTACCATCATTCAGAGGGTTTTCATCATCATGTCAAGTTCCATTGGGTCATTTCACACCTTGTTCATGCTTCAGTTGCGCCTAAGCAAGGTTCATTTCCCTCTCCTAGGGTTTTGAAGCTAATTTCTCTTGGATGGTCAAATCATCAGAAAAACTTGTATCCTGATGTTCATACACCTTCCCCTATCCATAATGTACC
>APFE031170789.1:151077-162642 GCA_000404065.3 Pinus taeda | reverse complement strand
ATGTATAAATATGTATTGTAACATTGAAAGGAACATAATGAAAAATCAAGCTGGTAGTCCTGGTTTTCGGATCTAGTGAAAAATATCTGTGTATATGTGTTTTATGTGTTATGCTCTCGCATTTTTATTTTTCCTGTGAGTTAGAATTCGTATACAGGTAATTTCTGTATGGGGTTAAAACCTACATTTGGATTTGCTTTTGGACTTACCCCAAAAGGCCTCATACCAATGGAGATATTTTTCCATCCTTATATACCCATGATCCTCCCCACTTCTAGTCAATGTGGGACTTTGGTCGTATACCCAACAAAGCTAAGCCTCAATTTGGAAAAGGGAGTTGTGTTAGGTCCCTATACTACTAGTGTAACCCCTTATTGTTATTCGTACAACCCCCTTATTATATTTTTGTTCCCATGTAGTCCCATATTGTTATTATTGTGCCCCATAGAAGCCCACTATTGTTATTATTCTGCCCTTACAGTATTATTGTTATGTCAGCTTTAATTATATTATGATCCCTTAGACTCTTATATATAGAAAGGAGGTCTTGTCATTTGTATCATCTAAGAATTGTTCATTTGTGTAATGTAAAGGAGGTTTCCCCCTCGAAGAGGCTTATTTCTAAGGCATTCATCTATCTTTTCTATCTTTTTGTGAGTTGGTTACATAACATTTGGTATCAGAGCTTTGGATTCTAGGGTTTCATTGCTCCAAACAGGTCATCATGGACTTTTTGCTATAACTTGTTGTCTGCGATGTTTCAGAAGCTAAAAAAAAACCCATTTGGGCCGAAATCATTCTAAAGTTCGGATCCAAATTTCAGATCTTGTCTCGCTATATTTGCAGAGATATGATCTAAGGAAGTTGGCATTTTTGCAAACTCTCGAATTACATTACAAATAGGTGACCTGGGGAAAATCGTCATAACTTTTGTTTTGAGAATCAGATTGAAAATTCGTAAGAAGTTATAGAAAGAGGACGAATTTTAGTTTCCTGTGTATATTTTTCAAATCTGAAGAGTGTAACTTCATACAAGTTCGTTATTCTGAAAAGGTATATAATCAGGTCATCTTGGGATATTGTGTATAACTCTTTCTTGGAGAATCCAAATATGATCAGACTGGTGGTAGTGGAAAGAGGACACAGAGAGCTACTGCAATAAGAAATTTCAAAACTTGGAGATCTGAAATTACAGAGTTACAGCCATTTCAAGATCAAGCTCCTAAAATCAAGAAAAGGCGATGAGGAAGTTTGATGGCAAGGATCCGGTAAATTGGATACTACAGATGGAGCAATATTTTGATCTACATGGTGTATCACTATTACAAAAGGTATGTATTGCATCTTCATATTTAGAACTGGATCAATTTTTATGCTATAAAGGGCTTTGTTCTCATAAACAACTTGTTACATGGTCAATTTTCACGGAGGAAATGATAGCACATTAAGAGGATACAAAGAGAAACACCACAACAATTGGAAGATAAAAGAGCAAAATGGCTTTGTTACAAAGTTCAAAGCAAAATTATGTCCACAAGGAAGTCTACCCCTCACAACTATAAAGATGGAATTGTTGTTTCTCCTAGCCTTCCACAACCTACAAGGGTTACACCACAACAATTGGAAAAAAAAAAGAGAAAAAGGGCTTTGTTACAATTGTGATAACAAATACATTAAAGGTCATAAGTGTGCTGAGAAGAAATTATTTTACATAGATTATGAAGAGGAGGAAGAAAAGGATCAAGAAACATCAAAAGAAGAGGATATGTACCAGTAACCAACCCCAGAGAAAGAAGAAATGAATCTAACCATATCTTGTAAACCATTTGTAAGAATTACCACTCCTCAAACTCTGAAGATAGAAGGATATATCAAGAATAAAAAGGTTCAAGAAGTGAAAGATCACATCGAGAAAGAAGAAATGAATCCAATTATATCTTGTAATGCATTGGCCAGAATTACCACTCCTCAAACTATCAAGATAGAAGGAAATATCAAGAAGAAAAATGTTCAAGAAGTGAAAGATCACATCAAGCATCAAGAAATCTATCTGACCATATCTTGTAATGCATTGGAAGAAATTACCATTCCTCAAACTCTCAAGATAGAAGGACATAACAAGAAGAAAAATATTCAAGAAGTGAAAGATCACATCGAGCATCAACGACAAGTTCTCCAACTTTTAAAGGATAATGTCACTTTGGTGCAGAATCAAATGAAACAAGCAGATCAACATCACAGTGAAAGAAGTTTTGATGTAGGTGATTGGGTATTTTTACGGCAACATCTCAAGAAATATACTTATGAGAAGGAAATGTTGGCAATATTACATGCACTTAAGAAATGATGACCCTACCTAATGGGAAGGCACTTCAAGTTCAAAACAGATAATGATAGTCTTAAATACTTTTTAGAACAAAGATTATCTTTAGAAGAGTAGAAAAAATGGGTCACAAATATGTTGGGTTACGACTTTGAAATCATCTAAAAAAAGGGAATCGAAATGTTGTTGCAGATGCACTCTCAAGAAAGGATGAGGATGTGCAAGCATTGTTTTGTGTTATTTCTATTATCCAACCATATTGGATAAACAAAGCAAGGGATGAATGGAAGAAGGATGAAGAAGTGTGGCCACTCATTCAAAAGTTGTGGAAGATCCAAGTTCAAACAATATTGCCAGAACTTGATGAGGAAGGAAAAATCATTTTGGAACCTGGAGTAGTCCCAGAAACAAGAACCTGACAACTACGAAATTGATCAATTTCAGAGTATCTCATCAGGTGGAAGAACTTACCCACTAACGATTCTACACAAGAGGACAAGAATTTTATACAGAAGCATCAAGAACTACTCAAGCGTTGAGGACAACACTTTTTTAAGAAGAGGGGCATGTTAGGTCCCTATACTACTAGTGTAACCCCTTATTGTTATTTGTACAACCCCTTTATTATATTTTTGTGCCCATGTAGTCCCATATTGTTATTATTGTGCCCGATAGAAGCCAACTATTGTTATTATTGTGCCCTTACAGTATCATTGTTATGTCGGCTCTAATTATATTATGACCCCTTAGACTCTTATATATAGAAAGGAGGTCTTGTCATTTGTATCATCTAAGAATTGTTCATTTGTGTAATGTAAAGGAGGTTGCCCCCTCAGAGAGGCTTATTTCTAAGGCATTCATCTATCTTTTCTATCTTTTTTTGAGCTGGTTTCATAACAAGTTTCTTCATTTTTTAATGAGGTTGACACAATAAAAGAATTATCCTCAAGGCCCTTGTTTCATTTTTTAACGAGGTTGACACAGGAAAAGAATAATCCTCGAACCCTTGTTTCATTTTTTAACGAGCTTGACATAAGACAAAGAACTATGCTCACATATTGATTCATTTTTTAACGAGGTCGACACAAGACTGGGAACTATCCTCATGTCTCCTTGCTTCATTTTTTTAACGAGGTTGACACAAGACTAGGAACTATCCTCATGTATCTGTTCATGGACCATATGGGAACATGGCTCCCAAGAGGTCTTCACTAGATGGAAGAACCACACTCTAGGAGGAATACATGTCATTTGGTGCCAAAGACAGATCGGGTTCCAATTCCCTCAGTACATAATGTACTATACCATATGTGTGATCATCAGCAGACGTGGAGATGGAACAGGTAGCTGCATAATTGACCTATGGTCGGGAAGGTATTGCTTGCAAACAAGATCCCATAGGGAATGATGGTTGCAAAGGAGGCGTCTGGTGACCAATGAATGATAATTGATCAATGGTCACAATTCTCCCTTCGTGCAAAAAACAAACCACATGGAAGAGTGAAGAAACAAGAGCTCCCATGACATAAACATATTCACGTCCAAGGAGAAGATTGAAATCTAAGGGTCCTTGGACTACCATCATGTCTATATAGATAGTCTTTCCTCCCAAAGTAATAGGGAACTTTGGAAGGATCCCCAAGGGTTGGCTGCTTCCTCCATTGAAAGCCAACAGATTCTGGGTGAGAGGCACAAGCCATGGGGAACCCAAAGCTTGCCAAGTAGTAGAAGCCATGATGCTAATAGGCACACCTTCATCTAATATAGTGCTAAGTACTACCATATTATAGGCTTGTACTGTAATCTAGAAAGGCACATAAGATGAGAGGTGGAAAGTAGTCAATGGACCCCAATCGAAAGAGATGACAAAACTACTTGGTGGGGATAGCATATGATTGCCCCCATGTTGTATAGGAATAGGAGAAGTACTCTCGTGAACAACGGGACGGGAGGGTCACTCTTCGATTCATGAGAAACTGAGGATATGAGAAGAACATGAGCAGAATGATCACCACTCTCTTTCGGAACAGAGTAAGCAACTGGTGGCAAAACCAAGTTGACACTCTTTTCGACCAATGGTTAGTCAGGAACAAACACAAGAGAGCCACGCTTAGGAAGAGCAAGATGGGCAAGATATGAACCTAAGTCAATCTCTTGACCAACAGGGAGAGGGTTAGAAGAAAGCCTCCGATAACCAACAGGAAGTTGGGGTTGAGAAGCTGCAAAGTTTTCCAAAAGTTTGGAAGATTTATCCATAAGAGGACAAAGGTGAAGAAGATTGTGTCTTTCACATAACCTATAGGGGAATATAATCTTCCCTTTCTTCTTACCATCGCTAACTAAAGATGCAACATTGACATGATCTCCAAAGGTCGATGGGGATGTCAATCTAGGTCTTAAGACCATACCTCTAAGACTTTGGGAATGCCAAGATAGTCTCAAAGGAGATGTTCACCCTTACACAGCTTGCAAGGGAATCTGACCTTCCTTGGAGGATCAGAAGTTTTATCGACGAGAAGTGCATTTGGAGTAATAGCTGCACGGCTAGCCTCTTTCTTATTTGACTTCTTCTTCTTCGTCTTCTTCTTCTTCTTATTAACCTCCTGGTTACTAGATTTCAAACTTTCACTAGGTGAAATAGAAGGGGAAGATGAAGAAACAAGGGAAGAAGGTGAGAGTTCAACCTTAGAATCATCGTGACATGATTCAAATTAAGGAGATGTTTTCATAGGATTCGAGACACTCGGGATCACCGAGGTCGAAAATAACCAAACAGGTAAACCAATGGTTAACCCAAGAATGGACAACGTTGCCATATAATAAGCACCAGCATTTCCAAAAGAAGGAAAAGGACCAAGATTCCCATCCGAGGGGAACGCTTGACTGGTAGACTCTGGGAATGTTGCCATCGAAATCGACCCTAAAGAATCAAAAGGAAGATAACTTTAAACAAGAATATTTCGTGGGCAATTAATTTTAAGACACTAAAACAAAACTTTGCCTTTTCATATTTTAAGAGTCGAGAAAAGGAAAAAGATGACTCTAGTCGCTTTTGGAATTAACGAGCTCGAAAGGATAAGCACTCGAGTTATCTTTTCAAATTTAAGGAATCAGTAAAGATTCAAAATGACTACTCAGGGTACTCTAGGCATAAAGGATTACCGGATAACTGTGAACTGCATAATACCTCTCGGCGAACCGAGATGTACGGGCAAGCAATCTCCCCAAATGTTGTGTTCAGTGTATCACATTTACAAGGCAGCAGACTCGACTTCCTATGGATAAAGGATTGCAGCCTAGTGGGGCCTGTTGGGGCAAAGTGATTGCCTAATTTAATTTCTCAAACCGGGGGCTTCGTAAACTTGTGAAGCATGTGTGCACTATATGTGCTAGAAATTGTCTTTCAGTTTAGATCAATCTAACTACAAAATAACGAAAACCAATTCATATAATCTATGAAATCAAATAATGAAAATGAAATTCAACTAACCTGTGAAATAAAAAATAAAAAATAAAAAATAAATAAAAATTAATGTATACTTAGTTACTCCAGCATTCAATTATGAAGTGTTACCTTCTTGAGATGATGTGTAAGAAACTATTTATACTTTAACTACTAATGTCCTAGAAAAGCAAGTAAAGTGTGCAGAAAATAACTCAGTAATTGGATGTATCAAATATTCAACCATTCAATCTTGAAATATGATTAAATCAATTTCTTAGAATTATCTTTAGGAATATCAGTTAATGCAATTAAATGAGGATCTTAAAGCAAATATAAAAGCATGAAAAAGTAAAGCTCAATGATTGTATAGGTTGAACATTCAATCACCCAATTTGAAGTCACCTTCTTGGCCTAATCCTTTATTCAATTATACAATGAATTGATGGTTTGATCTAAGAAAGTAAATAACAGAACATGAAAGGAAACTAAATAACTATGAGCCCTTGCCTCAAACTTAATCCAATTAGAAAATACATAAATTTTCCCTATTGAAATGTTTTTATAAAAGAAAAGATTACACAATCATTCTAAAACTAATACTAAGAAAGCAAATGAACTTTAATCTATAAAAGAAATTAAATCTCACAATCATTAGATGGCCATTCCAATGGTGTATGAGGATGACAACTGAAGAAGCTCCATATGCAAGCAAAACTAAATGTTCAAATCTCCAAGTATAAGCTCCAAACTCTCTATTAAAAACATGAGCATTTCTCCAACTTTACACATGCCTTTCAAAGGAGAAGGCTCTCCTATTTATACAAAAACATAAGAAGCTATCCTATTTAATGAGGGTACACTAAAATCGCATATAGTTACAATCAAATAGCTCATAATGAGACACATATCCCCTAGGTGTCTCATAGAGTTCTAATCCAAATAAAAAATGATGGGATACCTCATAGAGTTACAATCCAAATGGGACACATATCCTTCTTTGACCTTTATCCAAATCTCCTTTGAAGGAAATTCTAATTTGAGCATTGGAGGCCACATAAGGGTGCCTTGGAAGCTTCAAAATAACATACACATGTCATGAAACTCAAGCCACATATATAGATACATGAAACCATGTTAATTTCCTAGTTTCTAATCATAAAATCACTTTAAACACATAAAATAAATAACTTCGGTAAATAAGGATCCTAACCCATATATTAATGAAAATGGTGGCTAATGAAAGGTTATATGGTTATGGAGTTGTGACATGTGAGTGAAATGGTGGCGATAAAGGTGAAAGTGGATGTCATTTTGAAGACATTTTGGAGGCCCAACAGGATCTCCCTTTATATACTCGATGGTACGAGGAGCACAAGTCCGTACTAGCGATGTCTAGTGTCGAAGCTAATGACAGCTGCTAGGGTTAAAGACACTGGAACACGTCTCTAACCTAGACCACTAAATATGAGCATTAAGTTTCAATTCTTCCTTAGGTTGATTCAATAAATTTTAATGGTTGATCTTGAATTGCATTTCAATTACAAGGCTCTACCGTTGTCATCTAACAAAACTCCTACATGCAGCTATATGAGAAAAGATATCTTTGTCTTCGATGAAAGCTATCACTAATTGAGAGATAGAGAGCACACAACCAATGAAAAAATCAAAGAATGAAAGCTTTCACTTATGCATATCCTAAATGCACTTAATCTTCCCTAAGCAACAAAATAAGTTCCATTTAATTTCCATGCCTATGATGATGCAATTCTAGCTTCTCAATAATGCTACTAATGCAATATTTTTGCTTAAGTAAACTAGAATGATGTTCTTCTTTTCATAAAATGAAAAATGAATATTTCACATAAAGCACTTTAATGAAAACTTTCACAATTCTGAAAAAACAAGCATCAATCAAATCCAAAGCATGATGAATGAAACTAAAAACAACTTCTTCCCTGAATCAAACCAACCAAACACATAAATGCTTCAATCGACAAACCAAGCAATGTAATCTATGCTTGGAAAGAGAAAAGAGACACTCTAAATAAGAGAACAAATGACACTCTTTCACTCATTCAATTCAAAACAAACCATCCTAGTCATTTTTGGGAAGAAGAAGAGAGTCTGAGGGTCAAGACACACTAGCACTGGAATGGGAGAAATTCTGATTTTTCTTTACCCCTGAGACCGGAGCGACTTTTGGGCCAAAAGTAGCATCGATCCACACGTCTAACCAGTACTACAACTGGCACTGATGGCTGGTCGACGTAACATTTTGGCCAAAAATAGTGTCAATCGAGGGATTCAAAGAAAAAATAAAAAAGAACTTCACACAGGGCTAGACTTAACACATCAAAGGGTGGGCTAAACCAAGCAAGCACACAAACCAAGCTAGATGAATCTCTTTAGTCAGGAGAAGACGGTCTAAAAGGCTTATGAGTTTGAAATCATGAGAGCAAAACACATTGGCCAAGATTTGGGACAAACCCTAATCTTCACTTATAAGCATTGGTGTGACTGCCTAACTAACAACAAGTGCCAGAGGCTGGTTTATGTGACTATTTCTCAGCAACTCGCTTTGATCGGCATGACTATCAACAAATTAAGTACACTGATCGAGGGAGATAAGGAAAAAATTTTAAAAATTGAAACAAGGACCAGATCTGCTACTATGAATTTTAGACTCAGACTAGTAAGCAGGAGAAAAGAAACAAAACCAAAGGGAAAAGTGGAACTAGAAAAGTTCTCACAAAATCATGAAATCCAAGACAAACAAAAGGATTTGGATCCCCATCGGAGTCGCCAATTTGTGGTGAAGTAAAATTATAAGTGCGGACACGAATGAATTCCTCTAGCCCGATAATGGGTCTAGCCACAACAGATACATTCTATGGAAGATTTCCTTAGGTTAGAATCAATCAAGAGGGCCTACCTCTTGGTCTTCTTATCCTACTTGATGATGTCTCACTTGCTCGCTCCAACTATCTCTCGCTTCCTTCTTCAAGCACCTGAAACAAGTAAACAACAACAGGCAACAAACATAATAATAGAAAAATTTCAATTCAACCTACTTAACAAGTCAAGAAACATTAAGCTATGAATATGTAATATTACAAAACATGTAGGAAATCAATTGATAGTTGCATATATTAATATCAAAGAGAGATTACAACCATTTGCCTTGATGTTGCAATCTTCCTCTGACAAGACCAGGTTCACACACACTTCTGCTAGCATTCCACGATGGCTTCAAACAACAATATTTTTAAATCTCTTCCCTTTAGGCTTCACTCCAAACCAAATCACACTTCTCCCTCACACAACTAGATAGCTAAAACTAGTAATAGCTTGCTTGTCTACTCCAAACCAAAATAGCATCAACACTCAACCAAAAACTATGACTACAACTAGTTTGTGCTTGGGAAGAAGGGAGGTTTATATAGGAAATATGGATGGGAGATGGATCCTCTTCTCATGGGAGAAGAACTTATCCCTTGAGTTAGTTCCATCATTATAGGGGAAAGGAGCCCAAACTGTCATCCTTGACCCCATCTGGTCAAATCATTTACCAAACTTCCGTTACGAAGCTTCTAGAGCTGGAAGCTTTAGCTCCAATTTAAAAAACTTTCCATAACAAGACCGACGTGACTGGAACACAGCTCAGTCGCTCCAGTCGGTGCGAGGAGTAGTGCTAATCTTTGCACATGGGCGTGGGGGAGACAAAGGTCTTTAGCGTCGGTCTTGTAAACTCGGCAAAGCATAAGTTTCAAGGGAAATGATGGAAAAGGGAATTTATCTACTTATGAAGAGGGACACAATGGGAGTTTCTTCATGAAGGCAAAGCATGTGGGGTTCACTGTAGAGGTACTCTAGGATCAAGGAATGGGGAGTACAGGAACAGTTATAGAATGCTATGTAACACCTACATAACAATAATAATGTAGGGGAACAACAATAACAATGGTGGGATTCTATAGGGCACAATAATAACAATATGGGGGCTACATGGGACATAACAATAACAATATGGGGCTACACTAGTATTATAGGAACCTAGCATGCCCCTCTCCTTCAAAATTGTGTTTTCCTCAATGCTTGAGTAGTTTTGGATACTTCTATATAAAATTCTCATCCTCCCATGTGGATTATTTACTAGGTAAGTTCTTCCACTTAATTAGATACTCTGAAATTGATTGATTCTGTAAATTTCAAGGTTTTTTTCCATGACCGCTTCAAGATCCAATATTATTTTTCTTCCCTCAACATGTTCTGGAAATATTGTTTGAACTGGGAGCTTGTCACCTATACCCTTCTTTAAGCATGAAATATGGAAAATTGGGTGTACTTAGGAAGATGCAGGAAACTCCAATTGTGTGCCATAGTACCAATCTTTTGCAACACCTTGTAAGGACCATAGTACATGGGTTATAATTTATTATCCTTCTTATTTTTCTTGAGGAACATTTGTTTGTATGGTTGTATCCAAAAGAATACCCAATTTCCTACATCAAAACTTCTTTCATTGTGATTTCAATCTACCTGTTGTTTCATTCGATTTTGCGCCAAAGTGAGGTTATCCTTTAAGAGATGGATAATTTATTGTTGATGCTCAATGTTATCTTCCAATGCTTGAACCTTAGAATTTTCCCTTAAAGATGATGTGATAGATGGTAGATGATATCCATTAATTTCCATAAATGGGGTCATTTTTGTTTTGGTATGGAAGGAAGTGTTATACCACCATTCTACCAGAGGTAACCACTTGACCCATTGTGTTTGTTTATCAGACACAAGGAAATGAAGATATCCTTCCAAACAGTTGTTCACTATCTTAGTTTTCACGTCAAATTGTGGATGATAAGATGAGCCATGAGCTAACTGACTACCAAGATGAAATATATATAATATATATATATCATATATATATTATATTATATATATATATATAAAATAATATAAATTATAATATATCATATAATATATATATATGTCAAAAATTTCCAGTGAAAATGGGTCTCGGCTTTTGAACTATTTTCATAAATGTTGTAGCAATTGTACTTTCTTTGAAAGGATGAGATAGTTCACAAAAGTATGCATGCTTGGTAAGTATATCAACGAACACCATGATGACACTCTTTCCTTCAGACTTCGGTAAACCTGTGACAAAATCTATTGAAACCTCCTCCCAACGCTAACATGGAATGGCTAAAGGTTGTAATAAGTCTAGGGCCTTAATTGTCTCAACTTTATTTTGTTGGAAAACCAAACATTCTTCCACAAACTTTTGAATATTAGATTTAAAGTCATCCCAAAAAAATTCCTTCTTGGCCCTGTGGTAAGTTTTTAAAAATCCTGAGTGTCATCCTAAAGGAGAGGTTTGCAATTCCAAAAGAACATTTTATTTGAGTTGGGAGTTCTTACATAGATATAAGAAATATTTATACCATAATGATTTATTTTTCCAGATAAATGTATTAGATGTACTGGGATCTTGCTGCAACTTTTAAATGAGTGTCCACACTTCTTCGTTGTTCTTCCATTCATCCCTTCCTTTAGTTATCCAATTAAGTTGGATAATATAAATGACACAAAGCAATTCCTCCACATCCTCATCCCTTCTTGTAAAGAGATTGACCTCCCCATTTCAGTGTAACAATTAATAAAATGTAGGACCATTCTCAATCTTAAAAATATAAAATTACATAATTATATATATAGGCGTAGTCTAACTTATAGACTACTAAATGGATTTTTAGTGTAATAATTAATAAAATGTAGGACCATTCTCAATCTCAAA